>SJYC01042940.1:0-11105 GCA_006408675.1 Madoqua kirkii
CCCCACCCAGCCCCGCAGGCCACTGAGATGACCCCGCTGCTTGCCCGCCCTGGCCTCGCCCTCAGGGACCCCGCCCCTCTAGCTCTCCTCTCTCCACTCCAGCTGTGGCCTCACGCTCAGTCACGCGCCCACTGGGGGCTTCCGTTTGCCCACACGTCCTTCCTGAAAAGCCGCATGCAGGGCCCCTTTTTTCTGCTTCTACTCAAACACTGCCTGCCCCAACCACCCTATCCCGATCCCAACCCCGCAGCCTGGCACGCATGTCACCCTCTCCCACTGTATTTCCCGCCCGTAACATTGATCATCCATCATGTCCTCCACCAGAGGAAACCACGGGTTTCAGGGTGGGGGTGTCAGAGCCACCCCAGTGCGCCCTGTGGTCCACTCCTGTTTCCAGTCCAAACGGTGCCGATTTGTTCAATGAACAGACGGACAGAGTTTAGGCCCAGGGTGTCAGATCCTGGGACCGGGACGTTTAAGGACGTCGTAACAGACTGATCACCAGAGACAAAGCAAGCACTGAGGTGAGCAGTCTCCGGGGCCTCTCACCCAACCTCTGGCGGTGACTTGGGGCCCAGGAAGCCTTTCAGAAGAAAAGCAAGGCAGAGGGTATCGATGTACAGCCATAATTTAGCTCTTTACACGTTAATTATACCCTCAGTAAAATATGTCTAAGAAATCATTACTAGTGTAATTAGTCATTTTTAGCAGCAAACCACACGCCTGGATTTCCGATTTGAACAGACGGTTCAAAACTGCTGGTTCTTCGTGACCGCAGCCTGGAGCCGAGGCTCCCAAGGTCTCTGAATAATGGAGCCACTTGAGGAAACCCTACACCACCTCCCCACGGGTCGTGTGGTCGGGTCTCTGCGACGTAGGACGGAGGTCCGAAGACTTGGACGGACCTGTCTGGGATCTCGAGTCCCCGGAGTTTCACGTCCGAGTTTGTGGTGCGTAAATGGTTACTGGTGCCCAGGTCGAAGGGTTTAGCCCCTTCTAGATAAAGGTGAGAGCGAATAAAGTCTTCCTGGTGGGAGACCATTGGGTCCGGGAATGGTAGGAACGATCACTCCTCGAGACCGAAAATGTGACACTCTATGGCAGGGTATTTTGTGACAAGAGTCGACGGAGGATTGTCCCGTCCGGCCCTCTCGTGCGTCCGGGCGGGAAGGGGGTCCAGAGCGTCCGTCGGATAGAAAACCCCTCTTCCGCAGGTCTACGAGTGTCAACGACGACCTTAGATTTGTCGGGACCTCGCTCCGACTCGCCCTGCTCTCGCCCCTTTGACGTCGACTCCCTTAGCTTCGAGGCCCTAACCCCCTCCTCCGCCCCGATTCACCTATATGTCTGTTGTGGGGGGTGAGGCGGTCGGGACAGTAGGGGTGGGGGTGGGTGGGGGTACGAGGGCTCCCCCTACCTCCCTGGGAGGACCCCGACGGTCCGCTTCGACGGGAGTTGGAGGAGTGTGGTTGTGGGCGTCAGAGTGGTCGTGCAGTTGTGTTTTTGGTACGACTCTTAGTCTAATGGTAGAAACATTTTTAGAGGTCCTTCAATTGTTGGGACGTTTCCGTACAGGTCTTCTCTGTCAGTTCTGAAGACTCTTCGTCGACCGGGTCCCCGACGTCCAGTCCGGCGACTCCGGGACCTTCTGGGTGGGTGGGACGTCCCTCGGGAGTCCTGTCAACACCTGTGTGGGTGGAATCGGACCCGGTCGCCTCCGGGACCTGTGTCTCCCCGGCCCGCAGCAGGCAGGGGCACCTCCCACAGGAGGCCCCAGGGGCCCTTTGAGGGTCTGACCCTCAGGGCAGGACCAACTGGACAGTGGCATCAGCCGGAATCCTCGTTACTACGGGAGCCTAAGCACGGCTCTCTGCTTCTTTCCAAAGGCAGATGCACCCGGCAGGACCAAGGGCCCCTTCTGGCCACAGAGCGGTGCACACTACGTGGACGTCCCAGCCTCGTGCACAGACCTCCGACTCAGAGGGTCCCCTTCACCATGGCCCAACTCTCCAGACCATTCTGACCAGAGCTGCTCGTTCAGAAAACAAACAACTGTTCCCAGCGCTGGTGAGGCTTCAGGTAAGAAGTCAGACGTCAACCAGTCCAACTAAAAGGCCGGCCAGCTAGGCTGGAGTGTCCAGCAGTACCACCTGGACAGTGAGAAGCGATGAGGACTGTGATCGACAAGCGGAATATTAACAAACTGTGTTACCCGTGCACACGGCAGGGATTTCTCCACATGCGTCTGTGCCATGTTCAGTGTGTGGGGGAGTCACGAAGGCATCGTGGGGGTCAGTGAGGACCGGCCTCCTCCCAGAGCACCTGGCTCCATCTCGGGGGGTGGGGTCGCCCACCGTGGCCCCTGCCCCCTGCCCACACACGGGCCCCTCTGCCAGCATGTGGTCACACAGTGCCCTGAAGCAGAGAGACAGGCCAGGCTGGCCCAGCACCTCGGGGGCCCCTCCCCAGGGGCAGCAGCTACTAGGTGAGCGCACTCCAGCGCCTCAGTGACGTCCGTCCTGGAGGTGGCCCCACCCGGGTGGCCAGGACAGCACACAGGCCCCCAGGTGGGCGCGGCCCCCAGGCCTGGCTGCCCCGGGAGGAGTGACCGTGCCCCAGACTGGACACCCTGCTCTGGGGCCACTGTGGCTCAGAGCTCTCCTCCGTGTACAGCGCAGACTGCAGAACTCAGCGAAGAAGGGACTTCACTTTAAAGACAAGTTGCCAACTCCAGGAGGGGAGCCCAAGCAGGAGGCTGACGGGAAGGGCACACAGCACGCAAACCAGGCGCAGAGGGCTTGCAGGCCACTTGCAGCTCCCAGAGCCCGGGGGGCCTTGACGGGTCTAGGGAACAGATCCCATGCCTCCCGCTCAGCCAAACAGTATGATGCAAATCTGTCATTTATTTTAGGACTTACGGCGCTGATCCAACCCCTGAACTACCACTTGTTGGCAGGAAGGTAATTTCAAGAAATCGAAGAAAAATTCTGCAGTTAGCAGAGCGAGTCCTGGCCCCGCCACCACCTGCCCACAGGACTTCGCCACGCCTGTGGCCCGAGGGGGAGACCGGCGCAAGGGTCAGACCCCCAGAGCCTCCCAGGAGGGCCACTGTTTAACCCAGGTCTGTAGAGAACCACGGCTCAATGAGGAAAGAAAGGCGTGAGCCTTTATTAGAACACAAACAGGAGCCCCTATGCATTAGTTTTCCTTAATTAAATTATGAGGCAAAACTCCTAAGTGCCTGAACTTTGTTCTGAGCTCAGCCAGAGCCTGAAACGAAGACCTCCCTTGCAGGACGAAACGCCCACAGGTTGCTGCCAGCCGCCAGGGCCTCCCTGCCCTGGGGGGCATCTCCCTACACCCCCGCCCCACTCCCACCCAATTTGGGCTTATTTGCCACCTGAACCTTATTCAAATCTGAGTCTTTAACTATTCAAAGGGATTATATTTATATAGGATGGAAATATTTTCAGCGACTTTCTTAAAATCCTGAGACGCCCAGGCTGATTCATGTCATGTCAAGCAGCACCAAAGGGCTCGGCACCCACAACTCTGCCACTGCCTCTGGAGCCTGGCTGCCCACCAAGGAGGGTCATTAACTCACAGCGCAGGAGTCTAGGCGAATACCAGGAAGAGCCTATCGGACATTCATAAAACCGTGCATCATCTCTGAAGACAGACACGGCCTCGCCTCCAGGGCCAACCCTGTCCTCTTGGTGGACACAGAGCTGGATGCCAGCGTGGAGCCAGGGGACAAAGCATAGCTCCCGGCCTGCCCAGTGCCCACAGCGAGCTCCACCCGCAGCACGTCCAACAGGCCAGCATGGGCAGGAGTGTTTCCTCTCATTCTGAAAAAACCACTGATTCCAGAACCACTCAGTTGTGCTAGATCTGAACAACCGGTACTCTGCCTGCAGTGCAGGAGACCCTGGTTCGAGAACACGCCACGGAGACAGAACGGCAACCCATGCCAGTATTCTTGCCCGGAGAATCCCATGGACAGAGGAGCCTGGCCAGCTCAGGATCGCAAAGAGTCAGACACGTTTGAGCAACCAACACTTCACTAAACGATCAACAAAAAAGCTGCCTGGTGTACCTCCACTACGGCCAACTGTGTCCTGGCACGCTCCTGACTACTCAGACCCTCCCTGCCAGTGAGGTCAGGACCCCTCGCCCTCCCCAGGGAGCAGCAGGGACGCGAATGCACTGCCGGCCACGCTCCCCCACACCCACCGTGGCTGCATCGTCACAGCACCTCGGCCCCCGTCGGTCACAGACCCTGAGAGGGAACGCGACACGCGACTTTTGTTTTTCATTTTAAGGAACATCCCCTTCAGCATTTGCTGGGGTTGAACCGCAGGACACCAAGCTAGAAATAGAACTGGAAGCAGCCTGGCAGCCAGGCCAGGCCTCCCGACGCCTCGCCAGGCCTCCTCTCCCCGGTGGCAGGCGCGGCCCCACAGGGCTAGATTATAGCTTCACTATAAGGTAGTGGAGGCAAAACAAAGCAAAACAAAGCCACTCCTCACCAGGACCTTTCTGTGGGGAGCCGCTGACTGAGCGGGGCGGCCTGGCCCGCGGGTGACAGACAGACACGTCTTTGAGGGCCAGTCAGCCACCTGCAAGGCAGGCGTTTCCAGAGGCAGAGCAGCCGGCCGTCTCAGCCTCCCGCGGCCCACGGCTCCGAGCCCAGCCTCGCGCCTCAGGTCTTCCCCCTCCAGGCCCCTCGTCTAAGGGTTCAAGACATCCCCAGGCCAACTCGCCCCAGCCGCTTCCTCCGACAAACTCCACGGAGAGTAAAACTCCTGTGGACAAAGACCCCGGTGGTGGAGTGTCTGGAGGTCTGAGCAAACCGAGGGCGTGGGCCCGCCGGCTGGAGGCGCAGGTGCGGCGCGCGGCCTGCGTGGCCCCGGGTTGGCCAGCACGCTGGGTTCTGGGCCCGAGGCCCGGAGAGCGGGGAGCGAGCAGGACGCATGGGCCTCTGGGGTCTCGAGGCCACCACCAGCACTGAGAGGGCACTGAGAATAAAAGCTCCCAAGTCTTACTCTTCTCAGGAAACGTCCCCTTTCACGCAACAACCGTAAGCCCCCACCCAGCACGGGCTAGGGACCCGCCGCCAGGAGGCCCCGCCCATTTCCTCAGGCGTTGCCACGGTGACAGCCCCAGCTGGGCGGCCAAAATAACTTAGAAAACAGGAGCCCCGGGCGGGAAGCAGGGCCACGCCCGCCCGGCCCACAGCAGAGCAGCTATTTCCTGAGACCCAGAGGGAAGCAGCAGCAGGAAGCCCCCCCAGGAGGGAAGCCCCCCGCCAGCCCCCTCCCCAGAGGGGCCAGGGCAGCCCCTGTTGGGCAAACAACACCCTGCCCAGACCAGGGCGGGTTATTTTTAAAACTCTGCTTGCTTTCTTCCAACAAATGGTGACTGACTATCTGCACCTGCCAAGCTCTCTGCACATAAGGAACCCCAGCACCCAGGCCTCCTCAAACGCGGGGGTGTCATGCACTCTAGAGCAAGAGGTGGCATGAGCGACAGGTGACAGGTGAGAAGATGCCACTCTCACTCAGAATGGTGAGGGTGAGGGGCCTGTGGTCAGGGAAGGCCGAGTCCTTTTGAGAAAGTGCCCATTTGGGGCTGAGTATATAAATCCCCTCCCAAGCTCTGTCACCTCACTTCACAATCAACCTCAGAGTTGGTTAGTCATTCGCTTATTTCTGTCCAAGTTCATCCCAGAAATAATGTGAAGTCATTTCTGTCACCCATTAAGAGCTGAAGAATTTAATATAACAATGTAACCATTAACTTAATAATTACAATTTAATGTTAGTATTAATAAGAACAAGAAGAGTGTACTTTATTCATAGCTTCTGAAACTTAGAAGCAACCAAGATGTCCTTCCATAAGTGAATGGATAAACCGTGATCCAATCCAGACGAGATATTTATTCAGCACTAGAGCCATCAAGTCAGGAAGAGGCCTGGAGGAGACGCAAGTTGAGTGTCACTGAGTGAGAGGAGCCAATCTGAAAAGGCCGCACCCTCTGGGTCCAGCGTCCCAACTGTAGGGCGCTCTGGAAAAACTAGGGACAAGTGACCAGGTCAGTGGTCGGGGGCCGGGGATGAACAGGGGCGGGGCAGCAAAAGCGCTCTGAATGACCCCACTATGGTGGACACGAGTCGTTACACATTCATCCAAACCCACAGGATTAAACACCCAGAGGGAACATTATGTAAACTACAGACTTTGGGTGATGATGTGTCCATGTAGGTTCATCAACTGTAACAAATGTCCCATCTAGGGGAGTTGTCAGTAGTTGGGGGGCTGTGCCTGTGGGTGCAGGGGGTACACAGGAAATCTCCATACCTTCCTCTCAATTCTGCTGTAAGCCTAAACCTGCTCTAAAATAGTCGTAATAAAAAGTATGAGTGTCTCTCACATAAATAAATAAAAAGGGATGCTTTCTTCTAATGCCATGACAAGGTGAAGGCACCACCTTTTCTCTGCCCAGAGCTCTCTCCAGCTGCCTGACGCCCCTCCACCAAGACCCCAGGGGCCGGTATCCCATAGGCATTCCTGCAGGAGGCTTTCCTGGGACTGTGGTCCCTGGAGCTGGGGTGGGTAGGGGTATCCACTTGGCAACGATGCTGAAGGAGCACCTTGAGAATGGTGCTCAGCTTGCTGTCAGGGGAGCAGACATGCGCAGAGAGCGAGGGGGCTTCGAGGCCTTCCCCCGACTCCAGGGGACTCCCACGCACAGGCCTCTGAGCTGACCAGGTTAGCCTTCTGGGGCAGCACAGCCTGAGGGCACAGGATGCACGTGGCACTCCGTCCTCACCCAGCTTTGCAGCCGGGGCAGCAGTTCACACCTCAGGGCCTCTCGTCAGATACATCTGCTAAGAAGACTGGAAAGGGGGCTGGATACCAAGGGAGAACGTAAGCTAGTGAAAACAGCCCAGACAGCCTAGCCAAGTCCTGCGTCCAGACAGCCAAACCCAAGCGAGTACAGACGGCCTGCGGGGCCTGCTTCTCCACCTCGAGCCCACATCTGTTCAGAAAACTGCCGCGCTCTCCCACCCTCGCCTGCCTCGGCTGCCACCCACCCGAAGGCCTGGGGACACACAGCCCAGGAAGAGGAAAAGGGAGGCCATCCAGGGAGGACTGATTCAGGCCACACTGGCCTGGTTGGAACATTTGTTTTTTTAAAAAACGATCAGGACGCTGCAGTTTTAAAAGAGGGGTGGTGAATGATACGGAAAATATTATACAGTCATTGCAGAGCTGGGCACCTAGCGGTGCCAAGCTGCTGGGCTCAGCTTCACCACTTCCCCGCCACGTGGGCAGGGCCAGAGAGAGTGTCCTGAAGACAAAAAAGGAGGCTGACAGGGGACACAAGAGACAGGTGGGGGCCCAGGCTGCAGGGAGGGGCTCCGGGCTCCCTCCACTTGGGGCAGCCTCCAGCTCAGGCCCAGTCTTCCTGCAAAACTGGGTGACTGCTCAGTGTCTCATTCCTATTGGAGAGCACACACCCCGTCCCGGGCTGGAGGGTTCCTGTATCAGCTGCCCGTTTAAGTAGAACCTTTATTTTTGACAGAGAAGAGAAAATGAAAGAAAGAAAAGGCCGGCGAACTCGGTGGTCGCGGGGCCTGAAGGCTGGTTCCCCTGGGACTTTTCTTGGTGGGGCGGGAGGGTTTAGCGCTGAGGGCACAAGGAGCGTGGGGCTCAGACATAGGGGCTCCTGGCTCCCGCCCCGCGGGACGTCCACGTCCGGGGCCTGGCGCCCTGTCGCCTGACAGTAGCAGCGCCCACCGCGCCCTAAAGAGGAGGCCCCTCCAGCGGGACGGTGCCCAGAGCCTAGCCTATTTGGCAGGGCGACCCTACGACCCCAGAGGGCCTCCCCCGCCGACCCGCTCGCCCCTCAGCTTGACCTGTTTTCTGCCCGGGCGCCGCGGAGGGTGGGACGGAGGCCGGGGGGCGCCCCGGGCAGCGGGGCGGGAGCCGGGCGCGCCTCCAGACCGGCCCCTCCCGACCCGGATCCGCCGCCGCCCCGCGCCCGGCCGCGCACCCACCTGCGGGGGCCGCGACGGCGCCCTCGTCGCTCTGGTTAAACTCGAAGAGGAAGTCAAAGTCGAACTCCTGGTCCTCCTCCAGCCCCGTCATGTTGGGTCGGGGTCGGGGGTCGAGGTCAGGGTCCCCCGCCGCGCCCCTCCCCCCGCTGTTTCCGGGTTTACATAAACAAGCGGCTTGCCGGCCGCCGGCTTCCGAGTTTTAAATAAACTCTCCCCGCGATCCGCAGCGCACGCCTTTCACTGGTGTCCCGGCTCCCCGCGCCCGGGGGCCCCCCAGGAAGCTCTCGGGGTCCGCCTCCCAGCGCGAGGGAGATCCCCGAGCGCCTCCTGGGTCTGCGCTCGGGGGGCGGTGCACTGATGCCGGAGAGGGGCACACGGGGTCTCCGGCCACCTCCGTCCGCCCGGCGGCCCGAGAACCCCTGCAGCGGGAGCCGGGTAGGCAGAAGCTGGGGGTGCGGACAGGACCTGGCGGTCTACTCCCGCCTGCTCGAAGCCTCGCTCGGGGAGGCGGGCGCAGCGAGCGGCATCGGCGGCTCCACCGGGGAGGGGGCTGAAAGGAGGGGCGCAGAGCCCGGGACGCGCGGCCCTGACCACAGCGGCTCCGCTGAGAAGCCGACGGGACCTCCGGGCGGCCGCCCGCCCCTAAGACGGGGAGCCCCCACCTTCGTCCTGCCGAAGCCCCGCAGGCCCGGCCGGCTCAGAACACCTTGGATGGCAGGGCCGGCTTTCAGAGGAGCAGCTTCTTCCCAATCTGCACGCAAGACACTGCGCTCCGGCCCGTGCAGCTCAGATCCACCCTCCACAACCCCCGCCCCGAGAGTCAGGAGGTGGGAAGTCGTGGGGATGCCCGGGCCGCGCTGCCGCCTTCCCGCGCGGCCTGCTACCGGCAGGTTGATGCCCAACTGGCTACCTTTCCTTTTTGTGACCTTGCTCACTTTAGTCCCCAAATTCCTGAAACACGCGTGCAGACGCCTGTGGGCCCACGAGTAGCCTGCCAACCATCCCTGAATGACCCCAGAGCGCCCCCAGGCCGAGCGAGAAGAGGGGGAGTCCGTGGGGGTGACACCCAAGGCCGGGCGCAGAGCAGCGTGTGCGCACAGAGTCCGTGTAGAGCTAGGCCCACCTAGACCAGCCCGTCCCCGCCCAACTGGACTTTCTCCCAGACGTTCTGACTTCCCCAGGGTCTTGGCGCCCCATGAAAGCAACAAGATGTGTATAAGAGACAGTACAAGACCCCAGGGGCCGGTATCCCATAGGCATTCCTGCAGGAGGCTTTCCTGGGACTGTGGTCCCTGGAGGCTGGGGTGGGTAGGGGTATCCACTTGGCAACGATGCTGAAGGAGCACCTTGAGAATGGTGCTCAGCTTGCTGTCAGGGGAGCAGACATGCGCAGAGAGCGAGGGGGCTTCGAGGCCTTCCCCCGACTCCAGGGGACTCCCACGCACAGGCCTCTGAGCTGACCAGGTTAGCCTTCTGGGGCAGCACAGCCTGAGGGCACAGGATGCACGTGGCACTCCGTCCTCACCCAGCTTTGCAGCCGGGGCAGCAGTTCACACCTCAGGGCCTCTCGTCAGATACATCTGCTAAGAAGACTGGAAAGGGGGCTGGATACCAAGGGAGAACGTAAGCTAGTGAAAACAGCCCAGACAGCCTAGCCAAGTCCTGCGTCCAGACAGCCAAACCCAAGCGAGTACAGACGGCCTGCGGGGCCTGCTTCTCCACCTCGAGCCCACATCTGTTCAGAAAACTGCCGCGCTCTCCCACCCTCGCCTGCCTCGGCTGCCACCCACCCGAAGGCCTGGGGACACACAGCCCAGGAAGAGGAAAAGGGAGGCCATCCAGGGAGGACTGATTCAGGCCACACTGGCCTGGTTGGAACATTTGTTTTTTTAAAAAACGATCAGGACGCTGCAGTTTTAAAAGAGGGGTGGTGAATGATACGGAAAATATTATACAGTCATTGCAGAGCTGGGCACCTAGCGGTGCCAAGCTGCTGGGCTCAGCTTCACCACTTCCCCGCCACGTGGGCAGGGCCAGAGAGAGTGTCCTGAAGACAAAAAAGGAGGCTGACAGGGGACACAAGAGACAGGTGGGGGCCCAGGCTGCAGGGAGGGGCTCCGGGCTCCCTCCACTTGGGGCAGCCTCCAGCTCAGGCCCAGTCTTCCTGCAAAACTGGGTGACTGCTCAGTGTCTCATTCCTATTGGAGAGCACACACCCCGTCCCGGGCTGGAGGGTTCCTGTATCAGCTGCCCGTTTAAGTAGAACCTTTATTTTTGACAGAGAAGAGAAAATGAAAGAAAGAAAAGGCCGGCGAACTCGGTGGTCGCGGGGCCTGAAGGCTGGTTCCCCTGGGACTTTTCTTGGTGGGGCGGGAGGGTTTAGCGCTGAGGGCACAAGGAGCGTGGGGCTCAGACATAGGGGCTCCTGGCTCCCGCCCCGCGGGACGTCCACGTCCGGGGCCTGGCGCCCTGTCGCCTGACAGTAGCAGCGCCCACCGCGCCCTAAAGAGGAGGCCCCTCCAGCGGGACGGTGCCCAGAGCCTAGCCTATTTGGCAGGGCGACCCTACGACCCCAGAGGGCCTCCCCCGCCGACCCGCTCGCCCCTCAGCTTGACCTGTTTTCTGCCCGGGCGCCGCGGAGGGTGGGACGGAGGCCGGGGGGCGCCCCGGGCAGCGGGGCGGGAGCCGGGCGCGCCTCCAGACCGGCCCCTCCCGACCCGGATCCGCCGCCGCCCCGCGCCCGGCCGCGCACCCACCTGCGGGGGCCGCGACGGCGCCCTCGTCGCTCTGGTTAAACTCGAAGAGGAAGTCAAAGTCGAACTCCTGGTCCTCCTCCAGCCCCGTCATGTTGGGTCGGGGTCGGGGGTCGAGGTCAGGGGTCCAGGGTGGGGGTCGGGATCGGGTTCCGAGTCCGAGGTCAGGGGTCCGAGGTCAGGGTCGGGATCAGATTCAGGGTCCGGGGTCTCATGGGGTCGGGGGGTCGAGGCGGGGTCGGGCTCCTGGGTCGGGGTCAGGCTAGGGTCCGGGGTCGGGGTCTAGTGT
>SJYC01042942.1:0-104630 GCA_006408675.1 Madoqua kirkii
CGCCCCCCGCCTCCCTCTGCAAAGAGACGCTGGTGAGTCCCCGGCCCCCCAGGCTACGGGTTTTGCCTGGAGAGTTTGTCGGCGCGAGTGCCCGTCCCACTTAGACGAAGGGGACGGGAGAAGAGGCCGAGTCGTGGCGCAGAGAGAAGGGAGGTCTGGAGAGTTGTGTCAAAAGGAAGGCTGACTCTCGCCCCCTCCGCCCGCCCCTCTCGGGCTTTCAGGGGCGTGGGGCTGTCCTGCGGCCCCGGAGCCCGAGGGACCCCTCGGGCCGGGAATGCCACTCGGCTGCGGAGGGCCAAGCTGGGGGCCGTTGGCCGTCGCCTCCTCCTCCTCTTCCTCCAATAAATAATTTTCACTCCGTCCAGAAAAGCTCTTTTCCTGTCTGCTCTCAACGCGCCCCTCATTCTCCCGCCCGGGTGACGGTGTCCCGTCTGTTTCCCTCTGTTTAATGCCGTTGCCCAGACCACGGTGGCCGCGTGCCAGGGCGAAGGGAGTCCCGGAGGCGGCGGCGCAGTCCGCGGCCAGCGCACCCCCGTGTCCGCCTCTGGCCGGCCCTGCGGCCACCGCGGGGCCACCGGCCTCGTCCCCGCGCCCCCGGGCCCCCCGGCGCCCCTTTCGCCTTTCTGGGTCCTCCGGCCCCTCTCGAGGTGTGTTTATGGCTGCTACTAGGAGAGACGTTACACGGGTTTTATTTTAAGAATTGGTGATGACTAACGAAGTTAAAAGGAGCTTAGGACAGAAAACAAGACTATTTTTAGATTACTGTTGTTTCTGTGGATTATTGGGGCAAATACACCCAAAGAAGCTTACCATTTTCAAAGTCCCTTTAGTGCCAAATCCTTTCTCCTGGTGCACACTGGGTATTCATCCTCGCTGCTCAGTGTTTTCTAGAGACTTTGCAGTCGCTGTTGCTCCCGGTTTTGTGTTTAAGCACAGGTGCTATGGAGATGCCACCCTCAGCGCCCTCGGCCTGGGGACGGCTCCGGAGGACCTGGGAGGCACTGGTCTGGCCGGAGCTGCCCTGAAGGGGCTGCTGTGTCCCTGCCCTGGGAGCCTCGCTGGGGGCCCCTTGGTCCCACTTTCCAGCTTCTGCACCCCCAGCTGGCAGGGCCTTCTGGGCAGGTGCACTGCCGTCCACCCTTTTTTCCTGTTCCCTTCTCGCACACTCAGGTGCCACTTCTTGCTCATGAAAATCACCTCAGACATCTGTGAATTGATGTAAATGTTTTTGTTCTCGCCAGGACCACACCTGAGCCCTGGCAGCACGAATTTAAAGTTCTCCCATTTGGAACCACTCTGAGCATGTGACTTCTCTACAGGGCAGGTGTGCATTCCCCCTACAGCACCTCTGAGCAGCCTGCAAGAGGCTCATAGACTGAACCAAGTGTCGGCAGACATGCCTGCCTACATGGGCATTGAGCCAGAGGGTAGATATAGGCATTAAGTTAAAAATCAGAATTGTGTGCATGTTAAGATGCCTTCAGTTCAGTTCAGTTCAGTCGCTCAGTTGTGTCCGACTCTTTGTGACCCCATGAATCTCAGCACACCAGGCCTCCCTGTCCATCACCAACTCCCAGAGTTCACCCAGACTCGTGTCCATCTAGTCAGTGATGCCATCCAGCCATTTCATCTTCTGTCGTCCCCTTCTTCTCCTGCCCCCAATCCCTCCCAGCATCAAAGTCTTTTCCAATGAGTCAACTCTTCGCATGAGGTGGCCAAGTTGTGTCCAACTGTGCAACACTGTGGACCGCCACCCACCAGGCTCCTCTGTCCCTGAGGATTCTCCAGGCAAGAATACTGGAGAAGGTTGCTGTGCCCTCCTCTAGGAGATCTTTCAAACCCAGGAATCAAACCCACAACTCCTATGTCTACCTACATCGGCAGGCAGGTTCTTTACCAGTAGTGCCACCTGGGAAGCCCAAAAATCAGAATTAGGAAGAGTTTGTTTGCTTCTAAGTAAACTTAGCTGAGGTTCTTTTAAAAAGCCATTGACATTAAACCTGCCAGTTGTGCCTGAAGTTGAAAAAGATGGGTCTGCACACCTGTGAGTTCCCTTTTCTGTTAGGGGTGTCCTTAGAGGTCCGTGCATTTCTCGTTTGGAGTTTCTGCTCAGATTTTCCCTGTGAAGTCGCTCGTTAATCCTCCCCACTCCCAGTGCAGGGGCTTCTTCATCTGGGGACCACCCACTCCAGGAGTCCCACCACCGGGCAAACACTGCAGTCCTCAGCCCGTCAGTGCCAGCGTGGCCAAGGCTGGTCAGCACCCTGGCCGGAGACTCAGCATGGCACCTCCCGCCCTCACCCTCCACGTGGTCCGCCCTGAGGCTCAGCAGCGGCTCCTCTGGGACAGTGGAGAACATTCTCTCTGGACAGTGTCCTAGGTGACTGTGAGGGGAATGTGCGTTCTGCCGCACCTGGGTGGCGTGTCCTAAGGACGTCCGGTGGGCCTCGCTGGTGTGCCGCCCTGAGCTCAGGGCTTCTGTGTCGTGCTGGTCTTCTGCCTGGTTGCCACACCCATGACTGAAGGCGAGGCCCTTCCTGACATCTCCCACTATCGCTGCAGCGTTGCCTCTCCCTTCCTCCCGTCAGCTTCTGCAGCATATATTCTGGGCCTCTGTGGCTAGATGCACATATATTTATAAATTTTACGTTTTCCTGATGGATGGGCCCTGTAATCGTTATGAACATGCCTCTTTGTTTAATGACATTTTCTGTGTGTTAAAATCTATTTTATCTGACATTCATACAGCCGTTCCAGCTTCCCAAACTTGTTCTTTGCATAATATATGTTTTTCCATTTTAATCCATTTGTGAGTCTAAAGTGCACCTACTGTAGCTGGGTTCAGGTTGGATCACGTTTTCTTTTGATCGGCTTGTTAAATCCATCCACATTTAATGTTAATATTGATATCATTGGATTTATATCTGCCATTTCATTTTTCTTGTTTTCTATTTTCCTCCTGTTGGTTTGTTTCTCTGTTCCTCCTTTATCACTTTATGTTAAGGAATGTTTTCGAAAGTAGCAAAATGAATTCTTTAGTGCTTTTTACCCCTTTTAAAGTAATTTCTTTAGTGGACTTACCACAGACATATTAACATCACAATCAGCTTCAGATGCCTAGTAGCTTAATTTCAGTGACAGACATGACCATGAGTCCTGTGTGGGTTCATTTCTTTCGCCTCTTTCTATGGTAACATGTTAACAAATGGTGATGCTGCAGACCCAGCGGGGCCCTAGTGCTCCTTCCCCCCTGCCTGCGACCCCTTCCTCCCAGCTTTGTTTCGCCCACTTCCTCAGTTCTGGTGAAAATATTACACTTGTCTTACATTTCTACTAATTATAGGCCTCACATTACATTATATCTCTATTATTTTATATAACTGCTTTTTAAACCAGTTATTGGAATAAAGGAGGAAAATATACATTTGTTCAATTCAGTTCAGTCGCTCAGTCCTGTCCGACTCTGCAACTCCATGAATCGCAGCACGCCAGGCCTCCCTGTCCATCACCGTCTCCCGGAGTTCACTCAGACTCACGTTCATCAAGTTCGTGATGCCATCCAGCCATCTCCTCCTCTGTTGTCCCCTTCTCCTCCTGCCCCCAATCCCTCCCAGCATCAGAGTCTTTTCCAATGAGTCAACTCTTCGCATGAGGAGGCCAAAGTACTGGAATTTCAGCGTTAGCATCATTCCTTCCAAAGAAATCCCAGGGCCGATCTTCAGAATGCACTGGTTGGATCTCCTTGCAGTCCAACGGACTCTCAAGAGTCTTCTCCAACACCACAGTTTGAAAGCATCAATTCTTCGGCGCTCAGCCTTCTTCACAGTCCAACTCTCACATCCATACATGACCACTGGAAAAACCATAGCCTTGACTAGACGGACCTTAGTTGGCAAAGTAATGTCTCTGCTTTTGAATATACTATCTAGGTTGGTCATAACTTTCCTTCCAAGGATTAAGCGTCTTCTAATTTCATGGCTGCAGTCACCATCTGTGGTGATTTTGGAGCCCAAAAAAACAAAGTCTGACACTGTTTCCCCATCTATTTCCCATGAAGTGATGAGACCGGATGCCATGATCTTCGTTTTCTAGCTTTAAGCCAACTTTTCGCTTTCCTCTTTCACTTTCATCAAGAGGCTTTTTAGTTCCTCTTCACTTTCTGCCATAAGGGTGGTATCATCTGCATATCTGAGGTTATTGATATTTCTCCCGCAGTCTTGATTCCAGCTTGTGTTTCTTCCAGTCCAGCGTTTCTCATGATGTACTCTGCATATAAGTTAAATAAGCAGGGTGACAATATACAGCCTTGACGTACTCCTTTTCCTATTTGGAACCAGTCTGTTCCGTGTCCAGTTCTAACTGTTGCTTCCTGATCTGCATACAGATTTACTGCTTCATAAAATGACATACTAACCTTTAACCGCACTGTTTATTCAGTGGCTTCAGTGTCTGTCTGGGGTCACGCTCTTCCCACCTGAAGAACTTCCTTTATTTCTTGCAAGGTGGGTCTGCCGGCAGCAAGTTCTCAGTGTTTGTTTATCTGGGAAGGCCTTCATTTCACCCTCGCTTTTGAAAGGTAGTTTTGCTGAGTGTCGGATTCTTGGTTTGCAGTGTTTTCCTCTGAGCATGCTGGTGTGTTGCCCACTGCCTTCCAGCCTGCAGAAGTCTCCTTTGGGCTCAGTCCCCTGGGGCAGGGGAAGTGACCTTGGGATTTTTGCCATGTCAGCGATCTTCAGCGCTTTCACAGAGATGGAGGCTGAAGTCCTTTTTGTTGAAGGGGAGGCCAGAGGCAGATTCCTGGGCCCATCTGAGACCCTGACTATGGGCTCCTCACCTGGGAGGAGCTGCCTCCCCTCTGCTGCTTGCCTGCTTTGCTCAGCCTCAGCTGGGATGCCAGGCCGCACTGGAACCCCAGCTGACCCCGGGGTCTGTCCTGCTCTGTGAGGCCCACAAGGGGCTGGCGGCCTCTGAGGCGAACGCAGGAGGGTTGGGAATGTCCCGTGGAGCAGAGTCCTTGCGGTTCCCCTCCATCCTCTTGAGGGATCCCGCGCGGGCTCCTGCTGCCCTGGGCCCCTCCCGGCAGCCTCAGGCCAGGCCTGTGTTTCTGAGAGCTGAGGGCCTGCGGAGGTGGCAGGCACTCCACCACCCCTGTGTCTGGCCGTCTGGGCATGTGCTCTGGCCACCGACCTGGCTGGAGGGAACTAGGGTCCTCCTCTGGTTTCTGGAGAGCTTCAGGGTTTGCACCTGTGAGCTCACTATGCCTTCGTTTTGCAGAATGGTAACAGGCACAGTCTTCTGATGGCAACTCTTAAATTCAGCAGCGGCCCAAGGCAAGCGTTTTCCATCCCAGTCTTGGGTCGAGGTTGGCTTGGTGGGGGATACTCTGGGTCTCTTTCTTGCTGTAATTGGCTTCGCTTTTGCACACAGTGAGTTTTCGGGAGGGGTGGGCCCAGGACCCCGGGCACAGGCCAGCGCCCCCTCCCCGGCCCAGGGCTCTGGCCCAGCATGGGAGGAGATGGAATCTGCCCATGGCTTGAGTCTGCCGAGCTTCCCAAACTATTTTTAAAGTGTTTTTGGTTCAATAAAGCTCTAAACAAGTTTTGCCAGGCACTTTTTCCATTAATTTTTAAACTAGAGTGAATTTCAAGGGAAATTTAATCCATGTGCTTCTGATTCATTTACACTTAACTCATGGAGATGCTGCGTTGAACTGTTTGATGTTGAAGCAGAAGGCGGCTTTTTACAAGCCCGCTTGGCCTTTTTTCCTTCTTGGAAACAGGAAATGGCATCTTGCCAAAGTGTAAATGGATGGGAACCCTAAGGGAAGATGCTGTTTCAAGCCCACACCCTAGAGCCTGGGGCTGTGGCAGGGCTGGGCTGTGGGATCCCAGGAGCTGGCAGCGGGAGGGGTGGGGGTGTTCCAGGCAGAGGCCACGGTCTGACGCCGCCGCACTCCCCCAGGCTCCCCTGCACTGGGGCCTCTGGTGCCCAGACAGCAAGAGACACTGTGCTGTACTTGTCTGCTTACAACTCATGTGGACACATGCAACACAAGCAGCACACACAACACAGCGCACTATCACCACACACAACTCACGCAACACAGTGCACTGTCAACACACACAGCACAGTGCACTGTCAACACACGCAACACACACAACACAGTGCACTGTCAACACACGCAACACAGTGCACTGTCCACACACACAACACACACAACACAGAGCACTGTCAACACACGCAACACAGTGCACTGTCAACACACGCAACACAGTGCACTGTCAACACATGCAACACAGTGCACTGTCCACACACAAAACACACACAACACAGTGCACTGTCAACACATGCAACACACACAACACAGAGCACTGTCAACACACACAACACAGTGCACTGTCCACACACACAACACACACAACACAGAGCACTGTCAACACACACAACACAGTGCACTGTCCACACACACAACACACACAACACAGAGCACTGTCAACACACACAACACAGTGCACTGTCAACACACGCAACACAGTGCACTGTCAACACACACAACACACACAACACAGTGCGCTGTCAACACACGCAATACAGTGCACTGTCAACACACGCAACACACACAACACAGTGCACTGTCAACACACGCAACACACACAACACAGTGCACTGTCAACACACGCAACACACACAACACAGTGCACTGTCAACACACGCAACACACACAACACAGTGCACTGTCAACACACGCAACACACACAACACAGTGCACTGTCAACACACGCAACACACACAACACAGTGCACTGTCAACACACGCAACACACACAACACAGTGCACTGTCAACACACGCAACACACACAACACAGTGCACTGTCAACACACGCAACACACACAACACAGTGCACTGTCAACACACGCAACACACACAACACAGTGCACTGTCAACACACGCAACACACACAACACAGTGCACTGTCAACACACGCAACACACACAACACAGTGCACTGTCAACACACGCAACACACACAACACAGTGCACTGTCAACACACTCAACACACACAACACAGTGCACTGTCAACACACGCAACACAGTGTACTGTCAACACACACAACACACGCAACACAGTGCACTGTCAGCACATGCAACACACACAACAGTGCACTGTCGACACACATAACACACACAACACCGCACTGTCAACACACACAACACACACAACACAGTGCACTGTGAACACACGCAACACAGTGTACTGTCAACACACACAACACACGCAACACAGTCCACTGTCAGCACATGCAACACACACAACAGTGCACTGTCGACACACACAACACAGTGCACTGTCGACACACGCAACACAGTGCACTGTCAACACACACAACACAGAGCACTGTCACACTCGCAACACAGTGCACTGTCAACACACACAACACAGTGCACTGTCAACACACGCAACACAGTGTACTGTCAACACACACAACACATGCAACACAGTGCACTGTCAACATGCAACACACACAACACAGTTCACTGTCAACACATGCAACACACACAACACAGTTCACTATGGAAGCCTAAGTGTGCGCTTCACTGGCATTAAGTCCGTGCACACAGTTGCCGTTGTCTGTAGAGTGGTCTCATCTTCTCAAGCCAGCACACGGTCCCTGAGGACCACCATCCCCACCCCACTTTCTACCTCCCATTTGTGAACCTGCATGCTAAGCTAAGCCCAGGCCCCTTGTGTGGGTGGATCACTCAGTATTTGTCGTTTTGGAACGGCTGTTTCACTCAGCAACATGTCCTCGAGGTCCATCCGGGTTGTTCCCGGTCAACGCTCCTCCCAGTTGAGGCTGACTCAGAGCCCGTCGTGAGCAGGGACCTGCTTCCCTCCCTGCTTGTCCATGGAAGGGCGTTTGCGTTGAGTGCACCTCCCCATCGTCAGGAAGTTGCTGGCCTGAGCATGGGTGTGGATGCCCCTTGAGACCCTCCCTCTGGCCTCTGGGTGACTGGCCCGCTTGGGGTCTCTGGCCCACGTGCTCCAAGTCTGGCTCCTCCAGGGACCCGCCGCCCATGCTTGCTCTGTTGATGACACTGCAGCGGCTGCTCTGGGCAGGTGCTCCCAACATCCCGGCGGCCGTGAGACCTTCCAGCCGGCGGCCAGAACTTGGTGGAGCTGGGAGGCAGAGGGGAGGCGATGGCAAGGCAGGGCACCCCAGGCTGGAGGCATTTCAGAAACGACAAGTGCCTGCCTTGGTGCAGGCAGAGAACCAAGGCCTCTGGGCCCAAGGACAAAAGGCACGGCTGCAGCCTGGTGGGCTCAGGCTGTTGAGGGGGACTGGAAGGGACACAGAAATGCCCCAGCTCTGTCATCTCCACGGGGAACGGCTCTGCAGCTGGGCCCACCCGTCTCTGTCCGCCCCTCCTCACTTCTGCTTACTGTGGCCCTCGTGCAGTGTCCTCCGTATCTGGCCACGTGGGGCCCCGAGCTGCCAGGCGGTCCCTCCTGGGCAGTGTGATGGGGGGTCCTGGACATCCTGCGTCCTGGGGCTGCAGCGGGCGGGCGGTAGCCGAGTGGCTCAACTGCCAGCCAGGTGGCTGTGGTTACTGAAATGCCTTCAGCACCCCCCTCCCCAAACTCCCCAGCTGGGGGTCCACCCAGCGTCCACCTTCCCATTTCCTCCTGAGGACCCGGGTGGGCCCCTGGCTGAGGGCAGTGTGTCCTGCTGAGCATTAGGCTCACGTGGTGGGGTGTTGGGGTCTGTATCACTAACCACACTGGGTGTCCCTCCCCCATAGAAGCCGCTCAGCCTCTGAGCGCCTCATCCAGATCCGACCAGCCTGAGCCCAGCCCCGTGGTCCCGGAGCCCCTGCACGCCCTCCCCCACCTGTCCGTCACCTGCCCCTCATGCGGGCATTCAGATGGGACAGGGTGGTGGCAGTCAGGATGTCCCAGCAATTGTGGGGGCGGAGCCCACGGCCTGGCATGTAGCCCATGGGGGGTGCCTGTGGTGAGCAGGAGGGTCTCGGCACCCAGAAGGCCCTGCTGGAGGAGGCGGCCACCTGCAGGGTCGTGGGGGCAGCCCCTCACGTCCTGGGAGGTCCCAGTGACAGGCTACTCTCCCAGAGGTGGTTAGTGGTGGCAGGGAGTGCAGGGCCAGATGGGGACCCCACAACCCCGCACCCAGCTCGGGCTCCAGGGGTGTGGGGACCTCAGGGCTTGTTGAGAACAGGTGAAGGGAGCAAGGGAAGGCTCCCTCCCCAGAGCCCTTGACACGCCCCCAGGGTCCTTGGCATTGGCACTGTGACCCCTGAACGGAGCCAGGCCCATCCAGTATGCTGGGCGTGGGCGCTGTACCCCCTGCACTCCCAAAAGTGGGGCCAGAGCCTCCTCCAGGACGAGCCTGGCCCGGCGCTCTGGGGCCATGTTGGGGGCGAGTCCCTCTGCTCTGCTATTCCGGACATGGAGAGTTGCCCAGCTGGAGCAGGGGCCTCACGGGGCTCTGGGGCCAGGAGGCTGCGTCCCAGCCAGTGAGGTATCACCCCAGTGAGGGGAGTGGGCCTGAGGGTGCAGCTGCTTTCCACTCCTGTTTGGTGAAAGCAGTAAGAAGCACAGTACCCCTTCTCCCTGGGCGAGACCCCAAAGTCATCATCATAACTGCAGCCTCCAGACACTCAAATGGACCACTCTCCTTGGCAGCGACAGTTAGGGCCACTCGGGACGAGGACGCTAGGGCTGAGTGACGCCCCGCCAGCTTGCCCATGTGGACGGCACCCCCTGAAGTTGTGCCCAGAAGCCCTGGAGGCTCCTGGGAGCGACCGTCTAAACTGTGAGGCTTCCCCCGCTGCTCAGGAGTCTGGCTTCTCTCAGAGCCGGCTCTCCGGGGGCAGGTGACTGGGCCAGGTGCCGGGCATGGGGTGTGGAGACGCAGTCTGGACCAGACACCCGGGCCCATCATAGAGTCAGAGCCGCCTTGGCTCAGCCGGCTGATCTCTGCACCTTCAGGTCGCGAGCCCTGAAGCGATGTTAGGTCACTTTGAACAAACAAGCATCCAGGCTTCAGCGCAGCTGCCCGAGACCTTGGGACTTGGGCTCAGACCTGAGAAGGCCATCCTGGAGGGCTCCACCTGGTGACACCCAGACACACAGGTGCTGCAGGGAGATGGCGGGGAGGGTGGAGCGTGTGGCCGCAGGCGTGTGGGGGCCAGGGGGTGGGGCCCAGGCAAGAACTGAGGCTGGACTGTGTCCTCGCTGTTGGGGGTGCGCCCCGGGGCCCAGCTCCACAGGCTGCCTCTCAGGCAGCGTGGGTCAGGGCCCCAGGCTCTCAAGGGCCGTCGTGGGCCTGCCTGGGAGGGCCCTCCAGCTCTGCTGGTCCCGGGCATGGCTGCGTGACTGGGGCAGGGGCCTGGGGTCCGCTGCCTGGGGATCCGAGGCCCTGCCCCTGCACCCCCAGCCCCCTCCGTGCTTCACCCCCCGTCCTGCCTTTGCTTCACTCGCTGCTCAAAGGTCCACCTTGGCTCTCCCTTGAGCCCTGACCGGCCGCCCAGCAGATGGATGGACGCAGAGCTCCGAGGGGCCTGAGCAGGGTCGGATGGACAAGCAGTGTGGGCCCAGCCTCCCGCGGCCCCTGGCACAGCGTCCTGTGACCGGGGCCGGAGAGTCCCACCTGACCCCCGTCACCCCAGTTCAGAGCCCGCCAGGCCCACGGTAGCCGCTCGCCCAGTCGGCAAAAGGGACTGGGGGGTCGGGCAGGGACTTGGGGGCCCCTCCACACCCTGGCCTCCCTGAGCCAGGCGGGCCCCCAATCCTGAAGGCAGTGGGGCTGGGCTGTGGAAGGGGCTGAGGTTGGCCTTTCTCTGCGGCAGCCACAGAGCCCAGGCCTGGGAACTGGCTTGGAGAAGAGCAGGGAGGGTCTCTGGCTTTACAATCACGTGGCTGTGAGACTCGGAAAGTTCTGCTTTTAGGAAAACGGTACATCACTTTGGTCCTCCTGGGCCACAGAGTTCTGCCCACCCAGTCTCCCGGCCACCGGGAGGGTGGCAGGCACAAGAGCAGGGGCTGCGTGCGGGGTCATCCAGGGAGAATCAGGAGGTGTTGCCCGCACTTTACCATGAAGGGGGCCCCAGTCCCCGTCCAGAGTGGATGCCGCGTGGACACAAGCCTGTGCCTGAGGGCGGCAATGCGCGGACAATCTAGCCCAGACGGCTGACTAACCCAAGAGCACGGAAGTTCTGCAGCCGGCCTTGGCTGCATTCCTTAGTTTCTAGCGCCACCTGCTGGAGTCCCCCGGAATTACACCCACTCTGCGAGCTGTTCATCCGGAGCTCAGCCAGGCCGCCGTCTGCAGGAGCCTGAGCAGGCATGGCCCACTGAGGGGCTCTGGGATCACAGGCAACCCAGTGCCACCTGCCGGCTGTGCAGGGCCCTTCCCGGCAGCTTGCGATGAGCCCACTGCTCGGGACAGAGGGACACCAGGAGGCATCCAGCCTGGGGGTCAGAGCAGGGTTTGGCGGGAAGTTGGGCAGCCAGCAGTGCTTATACGGATGGCCAGCTTCCCTGAGTCTAAATGTTTCCAGCAAAAAGGGCTTCCAGAACCTGCAGGGTGTACCCGCCCAGCAGCAGTCAGGGCAGCCTCCTTGGGACCCCAGGGTCTGCCTGTTTGGGGGCCACAGGACTGTTTGCTGAGTGAGGAGCTGGGTGTGAGGGGCTTCTGACTGACAGCCTTTCCTGTGGGGACGCAGCCAGGGACCAGAGCGAGCAGCCGGGGGTCACTCGTCCTCCCTGGGATGCACCCTGGGCAGTGGCCACCCAGATGGTACCTGGAGCATGGCCTGGAGGAGGACGCGCTCTCCCACGGAAGCCCCGGCGAGGGCCCATGGACTGCCTGAGCGCCAGGAGCCAGAAGCAGCAGCAGACGCAAACACACCAGGACGGGGACAGCTGAACTAACAGCAGAGCCTCGGGACACACGCGTGTGCCTGCCGTGGGCATGGAGAGTCTGCACCCCCAGCCCCCTCCGTGCTTCACCCCCCGTCCTGCCTTTGCTTCACTCGCTGCTCAAAGGTCCACCTTGGCTCTCCCTTGAGCCCTGACCGGCCGCCCAGCAGATGGATGGACGCAGAGCTCCGAGGGGCCTGAGCAGGGTCGGATGGACAAGCAGTGTGGGCCCAGCCTCCCGCGGCCCCTGGCACAGCGTCCTGTGACCGGGGCCGGAGAGTCCCACCTGACCCCCGTCACCCCAGTTCAGAGCCCGCCAGGCCCACGGTAGCCGCTCGCCCAGTCGGCAAAAGGGACTGGGGGGTCGGGCAGGGACTTGGGGGCCCCTCCACACCCTGGCCTCCCTGAGCCAGGCGGGCCCCCAATCCTGAAGGCAGTGGGGCTGGGCTGTGGAAGGGGCTGAGGTTGGCCTTTCTCTGCGGCAGCCACAGAGCCCAGGCCTGGGAACTGGCTTGGAGAAGAGCAGGGAGGGTCTCTGGCTTTACAATCACGTGGCTGTGAGACTCGGAAAGTTCTGCTTTTAGGAAAACGGTACATGACTTTGGTCCTCCTGGGCCACAGAGTTCTGCCCACCCAGTCTCCCGGCCACCGGGAGGGTGGCAGGCACAAGAGCAGGGGCTGCGTGCGGGGTCATCCAGGGAGAATCAGGAGGTGTTGCCCGCACTTTACCATGAAGGGGGCCCCAGTCCCCGTCCAGAGTGGATGCCGCGTGGACACAAGCCTGTGCCTGAGGGCGGCAATGCGCGGACAATCTAGCCCAGACGGCTGACTAACCCAAGAGCACGGAAGTTCTGCAGCCGGCCTTGGCTGCATTCCTTAGTTTCTAGCGCCACCTGCTGGAGTCCCCCGGAATTACACCCACTCTGCGAGCTGTTCATCCGGAGCTCAGCCAGGCCGCCGTCTGCAGGAGCCTGAGCAGGCATGGCCCACTGAGGGGCTCTGGGATCACAGGCAACCCAGTGCCCCTGCCGGCTGTGCAGGGCCCTTCCCGGCAGCTTGCGATGAGCCCACTGCTCGGGACAGAGGGACACCAGGAGGCATCCAGCCTGGGGGTCAGAGCAGGGTTTGGCGGGAAGTTGGGCAGCCAGCAGTGCTTATACGGATGGCCAGCTTCCCCGAGTCTAAATGTTTCCAGCAAAAAGGGCTTCCAGAACCTGCAGGGTGTACCCGCCCAGCAGCAGTCAGGGCAGCCTCCTTGGGACCCCAGGGTCTGCCTGTTTGGGGGCCACAGGACTGTTTGCTGAGTGAGGAGCTGGGTGTGAGGGGCTTCTGACTGACAGCCTTTCCTGTGGGGACGCAGCCAGGGACCAGAGCGAGCAGCCGGGGGTCACTCGTCCTCCCTGGGATGCACCCTGGGCAGTGGCCACCCAGATGGTACCTGGAGCATGGCCTGGAGGAGGACGCGCTCTCCCACGGAAGCCCCGGCGAGGGCCCATGGACTGCCTGAGCGCCAGGAGCCAGAAGCAGCAGCAGACGCAAACACACCAGGACGGGGACAGCTGAACTAACAGCAGAGCCTCGGGACACACGCGTGTGCCTGCCGTGGGCATGGAGAGGCTGTGCGGGCGCCCGGGGCTGGGGTTCGCCTGTGGGAGGCGCGGGGAGGGTGTGGCAGACACGACCTGGACAGAACGGAGGCTTTACTCTGGTGAAGAAGGGTGACTCTCTGTTACGGCATCAAAGAAAGAGCCTGAATGTTAGCTGGGAAGCTGCAGGATAGTAGATAAACTTTCAGTTCAGTTCCCAGAACAGCAGAGAACAATGGTGCTTTACAGTAACAGGGCTCATATTCATGAAAACTGAAGCTGGTGCTACATGGAAATTAAAATTTGAAAACAACAGAAAGGGGAGAAAAGGAAATCCAGCCTGATGAGGACAAAGGGGGAAGTCCATGGTGCCTAGGTGGGATGTCCATGGCGCCTGGCTGGGCCACCTGGGTCCTTCTGGCCTCACGGCCTCTCAGCAGCTGCACTGCTCCAGACGTCAGGCCACCAGCCAAAAGTGCAGGGAGGGCCTAGGAGGAGAGCTTGGAGTAGCTGGGCGGGGACAGCTTCCGCTTCAAGTACTTCAGGACATAGAGAGGGAGGCAGCTGACCACTGTGATGGCTGACACTTTCCACACGAAGGTCACAGTCGTGATAAAGGCAACGTCTGTGGGAGAGAAAGCCCAAACAGGTCTCAGGGTGCTGGGGTTGTGGCCCCCTTCCGCCTGCACCCAGGTTACCACGGAGGCGGGCCTGGCAGAGCCTCGGGGTCCCTGTGAAGGCACCATTCTGCCTGCATGAGGTGAAGGGTTCCCAACAGGAGGCAGGAACCCCCCGTGTTCAGGGGCAGATGCGTGCAATGCAGCCCGTGATGGGTTTGATCTTCTGGGCCCGTCTGGAGTCAGGAGAACCATCTCCGCTAACCTCCCCCTCATGGGTCCTGCTGACCTAGCAGACGTGCCGGGCTGACCTCCAGCCTGGCGGAGGTTAGGCTGTCCTGATGTTGACGGGGAGAGCCATGTGGGAACCTGGCCAGGCAGGCCGTCACCTTCAGGATGTGACAACCCTGCAGGCTGTGGGAAAAGCTGCCCCAAGAACCATGGACGGCGTGGGGCCCAGGAAGCAGAGTCGCGGTCTGCACAGGGCTCATGGTGCCTGGGCAGGGTGGGCACGTAGTGAGGACCCGGCTCACAGCAAACTGGAGGCCCAGTGCCATGTGTGAGATGGCATGCATGCTCGTTGTGCAGGCATGGCGCCAGCCGTGTCTCCTCTGAAGAGTGTAGGACCTGGGCCCCGGGGGTCAGGAGGTGCCTCTGCAGGTGGATCAGGCCAGAGCATCCCGGGGCAAGGGCCGGTGGCAAACGCCTCCCAGACGGGGGACGGGGCTAGCTTCGTCCACTTAACAAAGCGCTGAAAGAATCAGCTGGCACCTGTTCCCTGGGAACCACAGCTCCACCTGGGGCTCCGTCTGCAGTTTCAGGTTCTGCCCTGAGCGTCCTCCCTCTGTCCTCTGCGCCATGTCCTGCCTTCTGCCCTCTGTCCTGCGTCCTGTCCTCTGCCCTCTGCGCCGTCAGGACAGGAGGCTCGACGCAGGACGGGAGACACGGCACAGGACGGGAGACGCGGCACAGGACGGGAGACACGACGTAGGACGGGAGACGGGACGCAGGACGGGAGACGCGGCACAGGACGGGAGACACGCGCAGGACAGGGGACACGCGCAGGACAGGAGACACGACACAGGACGGGAGACACGGCACAGGACAGGAGGCTCGACGCAGGACGGGAGACGCGGCACAGGACGGGAGACACGGCACAGGACAGGGGACACGCACAGGACGGGAGACGCGGTACAGGACGGGAGACGCGGTACAGGACGGGAGACACGGCACAGGACAGGGGACACGGCGTAGGACAGGAGAGCTCTCTGAGCTGCGTCCTGTCCTCTGTGCCGTGTCCTGTTCTCTGCATCCTGTCCTGTCTCTGTACCTGCGTCCTGTCCTTCATGCATACAGAGGGGGTAGGGGGTGGGCACGCAGGCCCTGTACTTTGAGCCTCTTCCCTGCAGCCTCAGCACTTCCAGAAGGAAGAGGACCAAGGAGAGCGTGCCCGTAGGGAGCCCGGCCCAGCTCTGGGCATCACTACAAGGAACTCCATCTTCCCGCAAAGTGAGCTGTGTGCTGTGAAGTTTCTGCGATCTGCACCCAAGATCATGTCGCAGAAGCAACAAGAAAATCATGTGAAAACCAGGAAGAGACAGTTGTTCAGAAAACAAATGCACAGCAACTTACCAAAATACTCATTGAGGAAAGCGAGCGAGGCCACATAGCAGCCGAGGCTGAGCAGCTGGGCCACGACCATGAGCCAGTGCCAGGTCCGGACAGTCAGCGCCACCATCAGCAGCTCCGTGAGCACCAGTGCCGTGAAGGAGATGGCCACGACGTGCACGAACTCGGACTCGAAGAGCACCAGCGCCCCGAACATGAGGATGCCGCCTGGGAGAGAGCACGGCCTTCCGCTGGGGCTGCCGGCTCATCGCCAAGGGGCTGCCGCTAATGACTCGACCGCGCCAACAGTCATGGGCCTGCACAGCTGGGGGGCTGAGTGGTGCCACACAGACACTCTGGACTGGCAGCAGTGCAGCATCTGGGGAGGCCTGCCCCCCCAGTTGGTGATCACACCCTGGTGCCCCCTATGGGGTCCGGCCACTGCCCACACGCTCCACGGCAACTATTTATCTGGGACGCCACGAAGGCAGCTGGTTCCTTCCAATTACAGGGTCCAGATCTCATCAAGTCCTGCCACCACGCCAAGAAACCAAACCACTGTGTGGGCTAGATGCTGTCATAAGGGCTGATTACATTTTTCAGAATTGTCATTTATTTAAAACCAGGTCGGTTTTTAGGTGACCTGGACCAGTAAGTAATGCCAGCCCACACTGTGCTGGGAAGGGGCCAGCTGCTCGGGATTGACTTGCGAGATAAACAGAAGGCAATCTTCAACCGTTGATGAAACGTGGAGCCTGAGAAACTTAACCAGCAGGCAGAGCACCACTGCTAACAGAAGACAGGGCAGCTTCAGCCCAGGAGGAGAAGGTCCGTCTTACCTTGGTAAACGCTGATCAGAACCCAGACGAGGAAGGTCTTGAAGGATAAGGATCGCCCCTGGGGAGACAGGGGAGCAGCTCTGTCAATGGCACAGCACGCGTGTCTCCCTGTGGCTGCGTGTGGGTGGCCTGTGAAGATTCCAGGCCCCTGGCCCACCCAGGTTTCGAACCCCGAGGGCGGGAGCTGGCCCCGCCCGAGGAAGACACTGACCCAGGGCCAGGGCTCCCACGGAAAGAGGATGCGCCCTCCTCACAAGCACAGTCTCATGCGGAGCACTGCAGCTCCCCTGCCTTGGGTCCAGTGGGCCGTACCTTGGTGAGGTCCTTGTACAGCTCCGGGTACAGCATGGCCATCTCCGGCTTCACGTCCTGGTCCAGCACCAGCGAGAACACGGGGAACATGGTGTAGACAGTCGCGTACCTGGAGGAGAGCAGGGAGGTTATCCCGGGACACAACTCTTTTACCAGAGGCCAAGGCCAAGCTCTAAAGCGAACAAAAACAGTTGGCAACAGAGCAGAACCTGTCCTAAAGCGCCGGAGCAATGCCTACAAGCCACAGTGCTCACAGGCAGTGGAATCCAAAGTTTCGGTTTTAATTAAAGTTTTTTAATTAAAACTTTGAGATTGCTGCAGATGTCAGAACAGTTATCACAGAGAACCCAGACAGACCCCGAGGAGCCATTAGCTAGCTCCCCCCAGTGGCCGCATCTCCAGAACTGCAGCCAGTCTCAGGCCAGGAGGCCACAGGGGGCCCTGGAGCCCGCCTGGAGTCTCCCTCGCCCCGCCAACCCCTGGCGCCTGTTCTCCACGTCACAACTGTTGTTGCCTGATGGCAACAGGCTGGCATCACACAGCGGGTGCCGGCGTCTGGCCTCTCGCTCAGCTGGTCCCTAGTCCCTGGCTCTGCAGTGTGTCTATGTCAGCCCGTTTCTGGTTATTACTAATACAAATACAGTGGCTACAGACTGCATACGGTTTTCTGTTCTGTAAAGGTAAGCCAGACTTATTTCTGACGGGGGTGCTGGCTGGGGCCGGAGGTCCAGGGATGCAAGCAACTGTGTGCTTCATTTTAGCAGAAGTCGCCGAGCTCCCCACAGTGCCTAACCCGCTGCTTTGGGTCTGCTGCCTTGCAGCCCAAGCCTTTGTCCCCAGGCTGCAGGGACACGACTCAGTGGATCTCGAGTCAGCTGCTGGGCGTCGGGGCTTCGCAGGACCATGCTAAATAGAGGGGTCGTCTTGTGGCGATGGGCACAGAGGTGAGAGCTATTGGGCCGTAGGTTCACTCTGTCTCTAGGCAGCTTTCCCACTGTGTGCTCCTTCCGGGAGCTGTAGACGCCCGGGAGCCCCCTTCTTGCCAACACCTAGCGGGGTCTGTGGTTTTAACTCAGCTGTGCTCCCCCAGGAGGCCTCCCGGTGGCTGTCCCAGGGTGTCAGGCCCGTCCCAGCGCTGTCTGCCCTTCGTTTCTTTGCCGTAACTTCACATCCTGCTAGGAAGAACCGTGTCCGGCCGGGAGGGTGCGGTCCCCAGGAAGGGGTGGCCCTGCTCGGATGCAGTGTGGCTTCCCCAGGAAAACAGTTTCTAAGGAGAACAGGTGATAGCAGGATCACCGGGGGACAGATGGAGAGGGGCCACCTCCTACGCGCACATGTGTGATCGTCCTGACTCTGACCATGCGGGAAGCGCTCTGGCTACGGCCCCCCAGGTTCCCCGGGACCCGTCCTCCTGACGTGCGGCCGCTGCATGTGCTGGACGGTCCACTTACCCAACCATGAGGAAGCCCTGGTACAGAGGGACCGATGCGAAGTAGAAGACGGAGGAGAACACGGCCTGGAGAAAAAGTGCAGGTGAGGCAGCCGAGGAGCCATGCCCCACCGTAAGGGCGGGTGGGGTGCTCAGGACCGGCCGAATCCACCGGGGAGCAACACGCTGCTGGGGACGGGCCTGCGGGGTGCGTCCGACCCACAGCTCCCTGGAGTGCAGAGCGGGCGGCACTGTGAGGGGCCCCTGCCCAAGGGAGCCCACTCTCGGCCGAGGAGCGGCCGCTGCCCCCAGGACCTCGGGAGGGTTCAGCTCCAGCATGTGGTGTCCCAGGATCTAAGCAGGGACCTTGGGCGTCTGCAAGCCAGTCCTTGCAACCTGTCGCCTCAGCTGGAGCCGCCGACCCACGCCCCACCACAAGCAACTGCAGGTTCAGCTGTGACCATACACCTGACTGTGGGCCCAGGAAGCAGAGGGGCTGGGATCCCATGCATGCCCCATCTCTCTAGGTGTTTTCACATGAGCTCAGAGGACAGACTGGCCAGGGAACCGGGTCATGGCAGGTCGTGACTATCCCCACCTGGCCTTCAGGGAGCTGCTCCCGCAGGGCGGTGGACCTCGCCTTGCCCCCTCCCCGCCATATGCTGGAGCTGCCCAGAGCAGGTGCGGGGCGGGGGTGGGGGCGGGGACAAGCCTGGCCGCACCTTCCCCTCGATGCCGATCCCGCAGTCCGCCGCCTGGATCATGCTCACATCGTTCCCTCCATCACCTGAGGCAGGGAACAGGGTGTGAGGGGATGCCTGCAGGGCCCGCTTCCCTTGCTGACAACAGCCAGGGGTGGGGGCCCCGGGTGTCACACGGGTGGAGTCCAGCCAGTGGGGAGGTGCGTCGCGTCCCGCTGCATAGTGGGGACGCTCACCAATGGCACAGGTGCGTCGGCCTGTGTGCTGCTGCAGCAGCTTGACGATGTGGGCCTTCTGGGTGGGCGAGCAGCGGCAGCAGACCACGGCCGGGCACTGGCAGGCCAGCTCCACGAACTCATGCTCATAGTACTTCAGGCAGACCTGGGGGAGGAGCGGGGCCTGGGTTCACCGCCACAGAGAGAGAGGACGCGCAGCCCACGGCCAGGGCTCCCGGGCGGCCTCTGGCCAGCCCCACCCCTCGGCCCCGCTGGAAAGGCCCTGGCCTCTGGCCACATGGAACACTCTGACCCCCAGCTCCCCATCTTGGCTGGGAAAGTAAAGGTCCCCCAAAGCTGCCTAAAGGCTGCAGGGCCCCACGGCTGGCCCGCTTCCCTTGCTGACAACAGCCAGGGGTGGGGGCCCCGGGTGTCACACGGGTGGAGTCCAGCCAGTGGGGAGGTGCGTCGCGTCCCGCTGCATAGTGGGGACGCTCACCAATGGCACAGGTGCGTCGGCCTGTGTGCTGCTGCAGCAGCTTGACGATGTGGGCCTTCTGGGTGGGCGAGCAGCGGCAGCAGACCACGGCCGGGCACTGGCAGGCCAGCTCCACGAACTCATGCTCATAGTACTTCAGGCAGACCTGGGGGAGGAGCGGGGCCTGGGTTCACCGCCACAGAGAGAGAGGACGCGCAGCCCACGGCCAGGGCTCCCGGGCGGCCTCTGGCCAGCCCCACCCCTCGGCCCCGCTGGAAAGGCCCTGGCCTCTGGCCACATGGAACACTCTGACCCCCAGCTCCCCATCTTGGCTGGGAAAGTAAAGGTCCCCCAAAGCTGCCTAAAGGCTGCAGGGCCCCACGGCTGAGCTGGACACCCCGAGTCATGGCCGTGGCTCTGCTGTCCAGGCCCAGTGGTCCTGTGTGGTTCTGCGGGGGCCGCTGAGCAGACTCGGGAGGTGCAGAGCCCAGCAGCATGGGTGGCGGGCTCTGTGACCGCGGATGCCAGCCCCTCCCGTGTCCACAGGGAGAGCCTGAAATGCGGCACCACCCGCAGACACAGAGGACGCGGCCATCTCTGCTGCTCCCCCCGGGAAGTGTGGGTGCTGCCCATGCCCTGACGGGCTGGCCTCAGCATCCCACTGACAAGGGCTGGGTCACAAAAGGACCCACCACTCCACCCACACTCCTAGAAACATTGCAAGAACTGTTGGCAAACTGCAGAATGCGTGGGTGTCTGGCGCCCCCTTGTCTGCGTAACTGTGGCCACCAGGCCCACGAGCAGAGTGAGCAGAAGGGACCGGACAGAGGGGATGGCCCAGACATCTACAAGCCACCCACACCATGCGAGGGTCTCCAGGAGCACAGGGTCTCCTGGGTCCCAGGCCACTGCTGGCTGTCTGTGTGTGGATGAATTTAGATCACGACGTGGGTACCAGAGCCAGGACTCCACGGCGGCCACGCTGCTAACACGGAGCAAGCTCCAGGTGCCCGAAGAGGGACTGAGGGACTTAGGGAGCCAGCAGCAGAGCGGAGGCGAGAACCCTGTGGGTTCTCTCACTGCAGCACAGCAGCCGCTCCTCAGGGCCCACCCCTCACAGGGCTGCCTGCGGCCTGCTGAGAGCAGGGACCCAGAAACAGTGCTGACGAGCAAGGCAGCCTGGCAGGGACACCTGCGGAAGCCCACAGGCCACCAGACAGACCAGGGGCAGGGCGCGGCCCCACCTCCAGGGAAGAGGACAGACAGACACACTGGTCTGGGGCAGGGCACGGCCCCACCTCCAGGGAGGAGGGCAGAGAGACACACAGGTCTGGGGCAGGGCACGGCCTCACCTCCAGGGAGGAGGACAGACAGACACACAGGTCTGGGGCAGGGCGCGGCCTCACCTCCAGGGAGGAGGACAGACAGACACACAGGTCTGGGGCAGGACGAGTCTCACCTCCAAGGAGTCCCCGGAAATGACCAGTGCACAGTCATGTTTCCTTCGAAACGCGTTCAGCTCCAAGTGGGCTTCTCCGCGGCTGGTCACCTCCACGAAAGGGGAGAAAGGCCCAGTTAGCATGATGGAGGTCCAGACCCAGGAAACGCTGTAACAAACTGTCTTCCGAATTCCTTCTGCAGTGCTGCCAGTAAACACCTACTTAATTAATACCATTGTTTCCCAACTGGTGGCAGCTCAGAGCAGGAGACGCACTGGGAAGTGCAAGGCAAGTACTCCAGTGCAGTAAGATGAGGCGAGCCAAGAGGGCAGCCCCGCCCCGCGAGCCTCAGCACTGCCTGTTAAGAGTGCAGCAGTCCCCGCCCCCCCCAGGGCTGGACGCCTGTGAGTGCTCAGGAGCACACGCAGGTGAGCATATGGCGGCCACGAATGGACAGTCTACAGTCTCGGTGTTGGGTGGTCTGGTGGGTCTGAGGAGGCCGAGCAGGGGGTGGGGGACAGAAGGACCATTTACAGATGCCTCGTTCCTAACAAGGTGAGTGAGCAAAACGCTTGCTTTGTGTTTTGGTCATGAGTTTCAACTTCTTGTAGTTTAGGCCAACTAAGTATCTGGACGATTAAACGATGTAAAGTCGAGCCATAATCTCAAAATATCATTAATTTTAGGATGCAAATATTTCAGAAGCCAACACACCAGTTTTTGACATTCTTTCAGTGGAGATTTTATGGGGCATAAAAGAAATGATATAGGACTAAAATAAAGTTTCATGTGTTTCAAATTAATCCCAGACTCATCTTTAAGTAGGTAGTTTTTATTGTGGAGATTTTATTTGTGGGGCTATAACACTGAAAAGTCAACAAAAATTGATCTGAAGTTTTATCAGAATCATTAATAATTTAATTGCAAATAGTAGTCTGCAGGGCCTAATTTGCGATTCTGATGCTTTGAGATAAACGACATTTACATGTAAATTATATTCAAATCACTATTTCTGTAGGTGCAAGTGCTTCATTTGGAAGACAGACACACACCATGTCTGCTCAGCCACCATCAATCAAGACCCAAGAAACTTTTATTTCTTGTTTGAATCAAATTTCATCATAACTAATAGATACAGTAAACACATTAATTTAGATCATTTCTATTAATTTCCTTTGATCTAATTAAGGGAGAACATTTACTCTGAAGATGGCAGCAGATTAAAAACATGTACTTTGCATTTACAGCTTGACTCACAAAAGCGGCCTCTGGACCGCATATAATGTGTATGACTAAGAGACAGACGTTATTATTTCTTGGCTGGCCACACACCTTGTGGGATCTTAAGTTTCCAGGCCAGGGGTTGAAACTAAGGCCTTGGCAGAGAAAGCACCCACTAGGGAACTGTAATTTTAAAAATCACTACACACTTTTATAAATCAAATGCAAAGTGATGGCAGTATGTCTGTTTTAAAATAATCAGCTGTTAATAATTCTAATAGTACTACAGGAAAATACTATTGAATGTATATCTTGTGTCACTCTATCAAAAGCAGCTTTTGATCACATTAACATATGTAACTAATAGAAATCTGTTTTTAACATTTATAAATTGAGCCAAGGAGATTATTTCTCTTTATAAATAGGTATCTAGTAATTAATTTACGTTCTCACAAAACCAGTAAATTTTAATTCAAAACATTTAAAGTTCAAAGGGAGGTGGATATACACTTACCGGCCTGAAAACATGCGTGTCCTGCGTTCGAGACACCAGGTGAGAACTCTTGGCGATGCACGTGGCAGTCTCCAGTTTGTCACCTGTCAGCATCCATATCTAGGAGACAGTCCCAGCGCGTGAGCCCCAGCTCTGTCACGTGTTCACTTCTTAAGTCTCTATCCTTGGACAAACACCTGCATCTACAGCGTCACTATTCACAACAGCCAAAACGGGAAGTGAGGCAAGAGTCCAGGTACAGACGGTGGAGAAACCCAGTGTGGTCCCTCCATACAGGGCAGGCGGTTCCGACACCTACTACAGTGGGGGCGAACCTTGAGGACACTGTGCTGAGTGGAACAAACCAGTTGCCAAGGGAAACACTGCGGGACCGTGCCTACATGCGGTCCCTAGAGTTGGACTCAGAGAGACCAAGTGGACCAGCAGGTGCTGGGGCTGCAGGAGGGAGAGCTGGCAGCCCAGGGGCAGTTTCATCTTGAGACTGGCAAGTGAAGGCAGGCGGCGGCTGCACGGCAGCGTAAGTGTGCCTAGTGCCACTGCTCTGTGCACTGGAGACTGTAAAGATGGAACGAAAATGTCTCAGATGATGTGCTACGGGACCAGCAAGAGCGAGTAACGCTCAGATGAGGCAGCTGGAGCTGGGGCAGGCGAAGGACTGGGGCGGGAGCCTCGTGGCCGAAGGAGCACAGGGCTGAGGACCCGAGATTCCTGTGTGAGCTCTCAGTTGAAAGCTGGGGTTCAAGATGGGTAGACAGGCAGTAGTTAAGCCAGAAATTGTTTATGTCAAATAAGGCATGTTGAACAAGACTATGAAAAATAAAAAGATCTACCCCATTTATTATTGCAGTTATTTTATTTAACTTCTGCTGCGCCCTGTGGCTTGTGGTATCTCAGTTCCCCAACTAGGGACTGAACTTGGGCCACGGAAGCCCAGAATCCTAACCACTAGGCGACCAAGGAACTCCTGAGACCACTCTTACTTATAAATATCACACACATACATGTATTAGTGTGTAAATCTCCCTAGCCTGAAAAGCAAAACCTTTATACATAATGGGATGGTTTATGCATACTTCCTGTAATATCAGTGGTTTCTATCGCCTGAATTTTTCAGGTGTTTTATGTTCATACATAAGCATGAATTTTGGGGCACAGGACCCAAACTTGCATGGTATACTGGCTCTCTGCTCAGTGGCTCCTTTCAGTGTCTGAGGAGTTGTGTTTTTTTATTTCCGTTACACATTTAGACTTTACTGAGCCTAGATCTAAGATTATGACACCTCATTGTGACAGGGCTGGAAACAAGCCACAGAACAAGAACCCCTGCTCCCAACAGTCCGGTGACCATGACCCACGAGCGCCATGGCTCAGGCTCAGAGGATTGGCCGAAACCACGTCCTTCCACGGGACGGGACAAAGGAGTCTGAGTCTTCAGGTGGAAAAAGGGGAGGAACTAGGGCAGAACCTCACCGAGCCCTTCTCCAGCGCTCAGAGAGCAGCTACTGCAGACACCCACACCTCTACACGGGATGCGTGCACTGCCCTGCTCGCCGACCACCCAGGAGGACACCCGAGAGCTGGACTGGGAGGAGCTCAGGAAGAAACACAGTGAACGGACAGGCTGTCCACTCTACCTGTCTCGCCTCTCCACCCAACTTCCTGGCCAGAGGGGCTGAGGTTGGCTCAGCGCTCAGAGTCCAAGCCACTCTCCAATTCTGACTCCCACCCGGACCGCAGCTCGGACCTGTGCCCATCAGTGGGCGGGGAATCTCCTGTGTTCCTCTGTGCTGTCACGGCGCCCTCATCTAGGTGTGCCAAGGGCACTGTTATCCGAAGCTGGCACGGCTTTGTGTCCTGACATTTCCCCCTAGTTTGCTCTCTGGTCCAGCAAGACACAAGTGTTTCTTTTCAGTAAAATTCTCAAAAGTGGAGGGCCTGTTCTGAGGCAGCACATTTCTTGCCCCCTGATAACTGCACTTCAGCTTCAGTGAGAGCACAGAAGGCAAGAAAACAAACTAAAACTTACACCCAAAGCCCTCGCCTCCTCGGACCCGAAGAGGACAAACCGCTGGGAAGCCAGCCGGTCTGTGCATCAGCAGACAGCTTCATGCAGTTTATGGGAAACCCCCAAAGTGGGTACAGGCTGTAGTGGGGGCAGCTTGGGCCAGGCCAGGGGGCATCCGGCCTGCCCTGGGAGTGCCTGCAAGCTGGGGGCGGCGTGGAACCGTCCGAACCTCTAAGGATAGATGTCCAGCTGGGGACACAGAGATTTCCAGATGTGCTGGTTTCTTCTTTGAGGGTCATGCAGAGACCTCTGCTTACAGACACTTCCACGCTCCATCTTATTTGAGTTCCAAGGGACCACCCCCAGGGGATGGGGTACCTGGTCTCAGGGGACTACCCTTGGGGGACGGGGTACCAAGTTCCAGAGGACCACCTCTTGGGGGCAGGGTACCTGGTTCGAGGGACCACTCCCGGCCCTACCTTGATGCCAGCGTTGCGCAGCATCTCCAGGGTGGGCCTCACGTCCGCCTGCAGCTGGTCCTCCACGCCTGTCAGGCACAGCAGCTCCATCTCCCGCTCCAGGCTCTCCACCACCGCAGCCACCTTGAGCGTCCGGTCGTGGAGGCTCAACTTGGCCTGGTTGTAGCGGCCTGGGGATGACGGTGGTGTCGTGAGTCACGCTGGATCGACTGAGGCCAGACACCCTGCCTGCCCAGCAACAGTGGCCCCCGGGGAGCTGCCGCTCACCTCAAAGTCCTGGTACTGCTCCTCCGTGAGCGCCCTCTTGGCCACCACGAGCGTGCGCAGGCCTTCGCGAGCCATGTTCCCACACTGGGAGAGCACAGGCAGGTCACAGGCTCGCACGGGCTCGGCACCCCCCCGCGGGCACTACCACGGCCGTCCCCGGGAGTGGGCAGCGGAGGGGCATTGCAGAAGAAGCCGCCCCCAGTGCCTCCAGCGCGGTCCACGGAGGAGGTGCTGGGGAGTAGCCCTCATGCCATCGCCCCTGCCACCGCTCGAGGGCAAGTGTTGGTGGTTTTGTTTTTCAAGTTTGGGGAAAAAGTTTATAACCAAAATTCCCCTCGGGTGCTTCCCTGACACAGAACAGCCCCTGTAAACTCAGGCTCCAAGAACCTGAGGGCTTTTGAATAAACCAGAAGGCCCTCAGACAACGACAGTACTACAACAAAGACACGGGCGGGGGTCCAAAGATGTGTCCACGGAAGAAACTACAATATTGGAAATAAACGCACAAAGGATTTTTAATAAAGTTATCTTTGTGAAAAACAATCTGACATTATCTGTCTGTTGCAAGACATTTATTGATTTGACCTCATAAAGCTAAATAAATTAAACAAGGATTTTATAATTAATTGCACATCATTATGACCAAAAGTAATTTTTATGGCATTTTACTAGGTCTTCAGGGAGTTTAATTTATTCATGTCCCTGATTAAATCCAGTGCCTGAAGGAGCTATTGATTCATATTGCCAATACCGTCATGGACGTGGGCTGTGGTCCCTGGACTGACAGACCAACTCCAGGCGTGCAGTGGGGGCGGGGTGCACTGGACCCCGGCAATAACAGGCACGGTGGGGGGGTCGTCCCCATGGGTCCAGGAGCTTAGTTCTCCTCTGAATCTAACTTCTTATTAACACATAAATGTGAACACAAGTACAAGTCATACTTGTTTAGGGAGAATTTGATAAAAATATAGGATTGGTTATATCCAGGTCTTACTTTCCATGTTTAAAGTGAATCTTATGTACAAATTAGAATTAGATTAAAATTCTAACTAAAATCTTATAATAATTTAGGTTACAAAATAAGTATCAGGTTAAAATATAACCCTGGATATAAAGACAATATTGTTTCAGATTTTTTAGTGACTGATTAGTGATGCTTTCTATTTCTTCACCAACATAAAATATTCTTCATGAGGACCCGCCTTGCATATATCCACGGACATTCGCACGAGCCCCAAAGGCTAGCTGTTCACACAGCAAACGCGTGTTGTGTCACCAGCCCTCCCACCCTCCTGCTCTACGGGCTGACTGGTGTCTGGTGGAAACCAGAACCTCGGTTCGTCCGGTGACCCCAGTGAGTACCCACAGCTCACGCCCTTCGCTGCGTCAAGAGCCTGCAGACGCCAGCGAGCGCATACCTCCTCCTCTAGCCAGTCGTTGTACTGCACGATGGAGGCCATGGCCACGTCGGCGCCCTTCATGTAGAACGTGATCTCTGCCGTGGACTCGTCCTGCAACGAGACACATCCGCTGGGGCCAGGCTGCCCATATGGAACAGCCCAAGACAGCAGCTCCCGAGAGCGCCTCTCTCCGGGCGGGCTGCTCAAACACTCCCTCCACAGGGCCGCATCCTCCTTGGGCGCCCAGGCTGATCGCAGCCGAGGCCACGACAGCAGCTCGCAAGGTACTGTGCTGAGGCTTCTGAAGTAAAACCTGCACACACACATGTGCCTGGGACTGCAAGGTAAATCCTCTCAAATTTTCATAGTTTGAATGAGCTTCTAGTTTAGCCAACATCCAAGATGTATGTGTGGTATTTGCTACAAAAATCTGACAGCAACTCCAGGGTCCTAAGTCAGTCTTCAGGTAAACTCTTCAGCAGCTACTGCAGTGGAAAGCAAAGCAGCTCAAGCGGATTTCAAAACTCACCAGTAACACCTTATACTCCTCTGCCTCAGTCATCACGGTCACTGGAGCGTAAGTTATCAGTCTGAATCTGGGGACAAGCATAAAGCCCTGCAGGGAGGCTTAGTGGCCCTGCAGTGAGCACAGCTGATCCTGGCCGGGGCAGGGGTGGGCGTACCCTGACGATGACCCCCATGCGCTTGCTCTCCGATGTGAAGGGGAAGGTCTGCAGGATGCAGTAGGTGAGGATCTGGCCGCTGGGGGTTCGCAGCTGCATGGATGTGAGGTCTCTGCTGACCAGCGTGAGGCCGACGCTCTCTGTCCACTGCACCAGGGCAACCTGCAGGGGACCAGCGAGGTGTGAGGCTCCCTGTAGGGGACCGGCGAGGTGTGAGGCCACCGCTCCTTGCCGGGGGAGGGCATCAGGCCAGCGTCAGTGAGCTCGCTGAGATGCCACCAGGAGGCAAGGCTGGCCCTGCTTGTTCTCAGGCCTTTCTAGGGGACCCTGGCCGCTCCAGGGTCTGAGAGCATGTGAATATGACACAGTGACTGAGCCACCATGGAGCTGGAATTAGAACCCACCTTCCCCAGATTTCCAACATGTTACTAGGATACTAGAGAAGGCCGGGCCCTAACAAGATGCTACGAGGCTACAGGACTATAATTTAGAGCATCAGTGATGTTCCCCAAATCACAGCATTCAAAAGGGACACATGGGCATCAGCAGAGGCATGTCAAGGGGGGCAAGTCAACTACCTCACAGCCCCACGCAAGCGAGAATGGAAAGTGAAACTCCTTACACGTTCCTACATAACCTCTTTGTATCTGCACATGATCCAGACCCCGAGGTTTGCCTTCAGCATACGCAGTGAAAGGTTACCATTACATCCTGACCTACAAATTGTATCTTCCTGTGAACACCCTATCATCTCGTTGGGCCCGCTGCAGTCAGGATGCAAGTTTCTATATTTGGTGACTCACATCTGTTTATTATTTAGCTCATGCTTGGTTTCACAACCCCTTGGAGGTAGCATTTATCACAAAAAATCAGTTGGGCTTCTGCTCCTAGCCTAGCACCCATGTAGCTGTTCTTAGCGAGCATTCTGCGCTTTAACTGTGTTGCCAACAGAAGGAAAAGTGTTCAGAATGTCAATGGCAGAGACACTTTAGAATAAACACTTTAGTTACCGTTCTGATGTCAGTTGCTTAGTGCTGGGCGGAACTCTCTCTGATAAAATAAAACTTAACATTTCTGAGCAGGTTGTAAACAAACAGCCACAGAGGATGGACAAGAACGCACAGGACTCCTTGCCATGTGCTCAGCACCCCAGCCACCACCACCTGTGGCCACACGCACGGGGCCGTGGGGCCTGTGAGGGCAGAGGGTCTCGCCGGCTCTGAGCTTTGCCACCCTGTCTTGGCGTGCCTCGGGGCTGCAGTCAGCCTCGCAGAGTCCAGGCCGCACTCTCTGTTCATCTGAAGTGAACTAGTGCTGTTCTTTTTAGACGGATTTGAGGAGTAACTTCACATCCAGAGGTGTGACATGTAGTAGTGAAAGGAAGGAAAATTTCTAAGGTACTGACAGTTTGACTGTATTTTCTTCCTAACGATGATTAAGCAATTAAAACACACATGCTGTTTGACAGCATAATGTCTCCTAACGCAGAATGAAGGGCATCAGCTAAGGGTGGGGGAGGCTCTTCACACGGCTCCAGCAGTCAGGAGGGGAGGCACTGCCAATCACACCCGCCTCCGGAGGCACTGCAGACTGGGCGGCAGCGGTCCACTCAGACCCCTGGGGCAGAACGACCGTCCGGTTACGGAGCTGGACAATGGCAAGGCGTCTACGACAGCCTCGGACGCCTGCTGTGTCCAGGGCGCCACCCCTAGTGACCAGCACCACAGACACCTCTTGAGCCAAGGAGAAGCAGTCTCTTCTTCAGGGTGGTTGAAGAGTGGGAAGCTCAATGGGGCACTGGTGACGGGAGGAAACACATGGAGCCCTGTCTGAGCACTGGCTTGTGTGAGGCAGGCTTCTGGGTCCTAGAAGAGACGGGGGTGAAGAGCTCGTCCAGCGTAATCTGGGTTTGAGAGTAAAAGCCCAGTTTTCACCCTAGAAGTCACTAGTTCGTGGTTAGCCACTTCTTCACAAGCAGAATGTCATCGCTCGAAAGAAGCGCCCCGGCTGCTCTACGGTTCCATACAGCCGGTGTTCGCACCTGTTTTGGTGGCACAGGTGTTCAATTTTTTGCTTCTGTTTAAACTGAGTGGTGGTTTTCTCATGACCGACTTTTTTATCTGTACTGGTTACTGGTCACTTATCAGGTATGTATTTTGCAAACACATCCTACAAGTCTGTGGCTTGTCTTCATTTTCATAACAATGTTTCTCAAAGAATATAGGATTTTTACCTCAAAGTCTAATTTAACAGTTTTTTTCTTTAACAATTTACACTGCTCGTGACCCACAAAATCATTGCCTAACTCAAACCAACAAAGATTTTCTTATACGTTTTCTTTTAGAAATTTTATACTTTTGGTTTTTCATTTAGGTCTATGGCCAATACATACTGGTTCAGGCTCTGTTTTGCAAAGGGCTGTTCAGATGTTCTGTGCCCCATTTATTCTGATCATCTTTTCTGTAATGGATTTCCATGGCGCCTTTATAAAAAATCAGCTGACATCTTAGTAACAGAAAGTCTTCGAATCCATGTGTACATTTCTCACATATACGGTCCTCAAGTTTTCTCCATTGTCTTACTTTTCAGCACACAGATGCTGTACGCATTGTCAGATCTATCCTTAAACATGCCATAGTTTTCTGTGTGTGTGCTCTATAAATGGCACATTAAAAAATTTCAATTTCTAATTGCTCATTGCTGGTATATACAAATAGGAGTAATTCTTGTATATGGCTATCATAAGACACAACTTTGGTAAACTCACTTATTAAGTCTTAGGAGAGAGTTAAACTTTCACCAGAGCTTTTGGGATTTTCTCCAAAGACAATCACATTATCTATTAAAAAAAGGGAGAGTTTTGTTTCTTCCTTTTTTCTGGTCTACCGAGGTTTTACGTAGTTCTTACATTCCATTTTGCTAATCTGTATTTTCCTGAGCATGGATATTAGAGGTTTTAAAAAGTGTTAGCATTTGGGCTGTTTCAGTATTCTCTTTTAAAAATTTACGCTCACCTGTCTATGATACAATCTTCATAGGCATGATTTTAGGTGTGTATGCTTAGTTTGCATTCACTATTTTGTATTATTTACTGTTTTTGCCAAGTTTTTCCATTTTATTTAATTTTCAAAGGATCAGCTTTTGGATTTACTGCTTATTCAATCATTACTTTTATGTTCTCCTTCACCTTTTCTTTCTCCTACCTTCCTTTGGTTTTGTCTTCTTCCGAAGCATTTTGGTTGGGTGCCAGCTTCATTTGCTCCCCTTCTTTCTGCCAGTGCGGTCCTGGCTTGTGCAAGGCTCTACCCAGCATGTCCGCTGGCTGCGGTGGGTACCCAGCTGCTGACTGCTGCCATGAGGGGTGCCTGGGGGAGCTGCTCGGGGTGCACGACACGGCCCTGGCTCCTCCTGGGCTGTCACCCTCCTGTCGGGTCACACCGCTGTTGTGTGGTGTTTCTAAGGGGACACTCGCAGAAAGAGAGCTGCTGGGCCAGGCAGGAGCCGGGTGTGTGGCCTCAGGGAAGTGGTGCGGGGGTGGCTGGAGCAGCTGCTGCCCCTCTGCTCCCTCTGGGTGCTGTCAGTGATGGAAGAGACCACGCAAGGATGACTGCTTCTCTAACGTGGCTTTTCGACATTTCTAACTGTGATTATTGAAAATAATATGAAGGTCAAAATAATTAAAATGCAAGTGTGAAAAATACGTATTTAAATGGAAGCTTGAGCTAAATCGCATCCACAGGCCAGTTAGTAACATGCTTGGGCAATTGCTGTCACAGGCAATTTGTTTATGCTCTCACACTTCTCCATGCTAGGCAGTCAGTGTGGGGCAGACTTTGTTATTAATTTTCGCTGTAATTCCATTATTCAGCAACGTCTGTGCTGTCATTCTTGAAAGATCAGGAGAAGTTTCCTTTACCATATTAGCATCTGCATAGCCACCAGCGACACTCCAGGACACCTTTCCTACCGTGCCCCTTATAAATCACAGTTTGATCACTGACACATCTTCATTTTCAATTGCGGTACTGCCATCACTGCTATAATTTGATAGAATTATGAACAAAATGTGCAAGCTGACCACCTGGAAAAGCTGCCAGTCAATACTCAGCGCAGGCCGTGCGGTTCATGTTCTTTTCTGCTCTTGAGGGGCCATGGAGGGGGACTCACGTCACAGACGGGGAGCTGCTCCCCATAAACATGCTGACCCAATACCGAAGTTAGTCCTGCTTCAATAAGCACACACAGTAAAACGGGTGTGAAGTTACAGCACGCAGCACAGGCTGGAGTAAATCAGAAGCAGTGCTATTAGGGATGGTCGTTCTTTTGTTTGTAAATAATCCACTCGTGGTTTGTCATAAATTTCAGCTGATTCCTGCACAGACACGTCCACATGAACAAAACTAGCCATACCCTGAAATAATAGTTAAGACCGAACTTACAGAGGTGAAGGAGAAAATGTTACTAACAACAGCAGGTTCGCAGGTTTAAGTCATTGAAAATCTCAGCCTATCGATCATTTTGAGCCGAGCTGACTGGGGCCTTGGGTTTGCGTCGCGCTGGCCTTGCTCACTGAAGGTGATGACCTGGTGCCTGAGGTGCTGCCCCTGAGCTGACTTGGTGGCGCCTGTTGGTGACACTGGCTTGGTCTCAGCTTTCGCAGCTGCACTGGACCCAGGGCTGGGTTTTAACTTTGTCCAGGAATTTCCGGGAACATTTGTCTGCCAAGCTGGAGTTTGCTATGCTGAGGCTGTACTGGCAAAGTGACAGGCAAGCGAAACTTTCTACTCTCTTGGAGAAAATGAAATATTGATCACTTATCATAAGAAACAGCAACTGGAGTCTAAGTAGGCTGCAGGTTCTGAATACGAAATTACTCCCGCTCTGACAGCCCAGCCCCCGCTACACGTGACAGCTTCAAGCATGCTCGTCACTGTAGGTGTGCAGGGACCGTGCCTCGGACAGCCTCTCGCAGCTGAAGTCAATCCCCAGACGTCATTCCTGGAAGAGGAGAAATGCATCTGTGCACATGCTTAGGTAAGTCAGAAGATGCTCTCTTTCCAGGAAAATGAACATGAAGAACTGCCGCAATATGAGAGACTCAGAAACCAGTACATTCTACTCAATAAGTCACACTTTCTGAAGCTAAGATGACACAGGAGCCTAAGCAAATAGGGATTATAAGAGTATGGTGTTGACCTAAGTATATGAAGCCGGTTAAGTCTCCTAAATGATAAGGTTGCTTATTAACTGCACACGTGCTGACAGGTCAAGGCTGAGGGCAAGCAGAGAACATCAACTAAGCCATTTCCCTGAAAAAAGCTCCAGGGTGCAATATTCTAGCACTTTATTCGATAAAAAATGCTTTTAAAACAGTACTTTGGTGACTGGGAAACAATGCTATCATCTGTCAACCTAACTGCAGCAAAGTTCAATAAGCGAAATAATGAACCGTTTAGATGATTTTCCTTGGGCTTCAGGGACCTGCAAACACTGCATCCATAAAGTGCTTTAAAAACTATGATGAAGTCAAGTCTTTTCATTTTCAGATTTGAAATATGGGTTAGGGATTTCTTAGAGGTTATTTAATGGCCTGCCATTTTTAATCACTGTCCAATTTCTAAAGTAGGAAGAAATTTTGAAATAAAAAATTTAAATATAAGGCTAGTAGTTTTAATTTAGTTTCGGAAATCTCTGAATCAGTGAAACCTCTCTCTATTGTGAATTCCTAATTTAAAATTTAAAAAATGTTGTAACATAAAAGCCTAAAGATAAAAATTCTAAGTATTTTAAATAAAAATTTGTATTTATTTTTGGAAGGCAATAAGGTAAACATATAAGATTTTTAAAACTTCCAATAAAATTTTCCTTGGAAAACATCTGTGTTCTAAGTTTCCCATTCTCAGGGCTAGGAAGGAATACATTTCAATAAGTAATCACATGGAACTCAAGAGGATTTCTAGAACTCTAGAAAGTGAACTCCTTTGCAAGAAAAAGAGGGCAGCGTTCCCCTCCAACGTGTGTCTGCTCCAGGCCGATCTGAGGATAGGCCAGCAGCCCAGACACCTAACTACCCACCTCTGCGGCCCAGGCCCCACATCCACTGCGACCGCGAGTGACATGTGTTCCAGGTGATACACACACGATTCCCAAAGCCATACCGAGCTCTGGTGGAAAGGAGGTTTCTACACACCTGCTGGTCAACGTGGTATAAAGCAGAGCCGGGGGAGATGAACGGGACCCCGTGCTCTTGCCCACTGTATCACTCACCCGGGATGTAGGGCCTGGAGGCTGGGCCCCAAGGGTGGCTCAGTGCCCCACGGCCTGGATGCCTGTTATGCATGATGGCTCAGCTGCGCTGCGGGGCGTCCCCAAGGCTGACCACAGCCTGGCTCACAGGTTCCCCAGCACTTACTGGGAAGACAGGCACTGAGACTCACAGAAGGCAAAGGCTGAGCCATGGGGCAGGCTCCTGCTGGCCCTGCTGGGGAAGCCACACATACCAGTGGACGTGACAGGAGAGGAGCAGACTCACAGATTCAGAGAACAGAGGAGTGGCAACCAGTGGGGAGGGGGTGGGGCAGGCCAGGGGGAGGAAGAGGCACACACCAGTATGTACAAAACAGGCTACAACACGGGAAACACAGCCAACATTTCACAGTAACTATAAACGGAGCACAACCTTTACAAACTGTGGATCACTGAGCCACCGGGCAAATCTGCCTTGTACACCTGTGACTGATATGGCTTATCAGCGATACTCCAGTTTAAGGAAAAAGGAAATCTCTGTAACACGAGCTTCAAAAATAAAAAGACCCACAGCTGTGGTAGGAGCTCTGTCAATGCCCTGAGCTGCCGCTCCACTGGGGGTTCACCACTGGGAAGTCAGGACAGGCTGCAGGGCCTGCGCCACACACCCTGGCCTGCACCCTCTCAGAGCCTGGCAGTACCAAGGGAGGGACTGACTGGGGCGGTGGGCCTCAGCTGTGGGATGACCTACTGAATCTCCAGGACGGAGAAGGCTGGCCACACCTGCAGAATAAACAGCATTTCTAGAACTGAGCTTCCCAGGTGGCACTAGTGGGAAAGAACCCGGCTGCCAGTATAGGGGAGGGAAGAGACGCGTGTCTGACCCCTGGGTGGGGAAGATGTCCCAGAAGAGGAAACGACAGCCCACTCCAGTATTCTTGCCTGGAGATTCCCATGGACACAGGAGCCTGGTGGGCTACAGTCCACAGGCCGCAAAGAGATGGACACGACTGAGTGACTGAGCGTGCACACACACACACACTGTACCTAAATTCTAGCAAAATACCTGGAGATTTGACTTGCAAGCCTGGTGATTCCCTTGGAGAGAGAACACAGGAGGATGCAGCCTGCAGACCTCAATGGTGTCAGCAGGCAACTGGTCCTGCTTCCCTTCTCCCTGGACCCAATCCCAGGGCGCTCTGGGATGAGAGAGCACCTGCCCACAAGGACGGGGTGAGGGCAGGGGCTGGGCCAGGAGGGCAGTGGCCTGTGGCGAAAGCCCATTCTGAAAACCATGGACAAGCCCTCCTCAACCCACGAAAAGAGGGAGCAAGCACTCCTGGCGGGCCGGGAGGAGCCAGGGGAGGCGCTGCCTGCGCCTGTGGGCCTGCCCAGGACGCGGCCCTGGTGACTGACCTCGTCGGGGCTGGAGGCCTGGTAGGTGCGGTTGTCATCGCTGAAGTCCTGGTCTGCCTCGGCGACCTCGGTCTCGCCAGCTGCGCCGCGGGCCTCGTACACAGGCGTCACATTGTGACACAGGGCGACAGCCTTCACAGCCTCGTGGACCCGGCTGCTCACGCTCCGCCTCACCTTGGGCGCCGACGATGGGGCTTTCCTTGGAGGGGTTGCAAGAGCGCTGCTTCCGCCAGCTTGACACTGTGTCTGTAAACATGTACGTCGCAGGGTTAGAGGCAAGCGGACGCATGCTGGGGTTACCCACACGCACACCCGTCACGGCCAGCCAGGCCAGGCTGGAGAGTGGCTGGGATGACGACTGCCTGCACGTGGCCCACGGGCAACGACGCGCCTGGGGATCCTGGGGCCACAAGGTGCCTGGACATTTCCCGGTTGTCCAGTAACTGAAATATTTGCTACAGTACCAAAATCTGACCATCTCCTTTTAGTAGAGTCACTGCAGCCTGGCGTGTACGTGCCCAGTCCTTAACAATTCTTGTTTATCCACCACTTCTAAGAGCAAAGTTAAGAACAGAAGACTCCCAAGTGCTTTCCTTTCTCCTTAAATACTGTGTGCTTATTGGTCTGAAGTTAAGAGCAGGAAAAAGCGTTTAGGATGGTTCCCTTAATACTACGGACTCATTGGCTTTGCATCAGTCTCTGAAGTGTCTGGTTTGCAGACAAGGAGCGCTGGATATAGTAATTGCCTCCTGACGGCCCTGGACACACCACCCCTGCCAACCCTGTTCACCTACTCCTAGGTGGGGCTGTGGGAGGACCCTGACCCCAAGGCCCATCAGATGCTTCTCCACGGAACCCAAGAGTAACTCCTGACGACCCCAGAAAGCCTCTCCGCTTCTGGGTGGCTGTGCAGAGCAGCTGAGCCATGCCCATCTGCCCGTCAATCACAGAGCCAGCTAATGAGGGGGTGGCCCCCATTTCAGCCTGCACCCCTTACCCACACCTGCATCCTGACCGCACACCCACACAGCCACCAAGCAGCCCTGCTCCTGCTGACTCAGGCTGACCGTCTCATTCCACTCAAGCCCACTCAGGATGCCAGGGTGTAAGCGCGATCAGGCTGCACCAGACTCATGTTCCGTTACAGTGGACTTAGATTATCGTCATCTCATTAACACTAACAAGCAGAAGGGAAGGAAGAAATCCGTTCACATAAAAACCTGGATAACCAGCCAACGAACATACCTTTCACTAAAAAAGGTTTGTAAGATTCTTCTCAGATGGGATACTATTTGCTGTGTCTATATGACATCTTTTCTGCTTTTAATTTTTTTAGTAAAACAACTTATTTGGAGCTACTGAAATCATATTCACAGATAATACAGGTTTTTTTTTTTTTTTAAAGATGTTACCTGGCACTATTTAATCTAGACACAGATCACAAGAAGGGAGATAGTAGTCCTCCATTAAAATTTTTTCATCTATTAATAAATATTCTAGGTTCTAAAATACTCTATTAAAATGAATGACATCCAAATTGACTTTATGTGTTCGTGCACAGATGAGTGCCTCTGGGGGTGTCTGATCATACATATCACACATACAAACTCAGGTAAGGCTGTTTTCGTTTGATAGCATCTCAGAAGTAAAGTACATGCCAGATGGGTGCACTTCACAGAAAAAAGAGATGGTTTTCACAAAACTGAATATAAGGCTGACGACATACTTTGTGTTCGGAAAAAGCAAAAGAATTCCAGAAAAACATCTATTTCTGCTTTATTGAATATGCCAAAGCCTTTGACTGTGTGGATCACAAAAAACTGTGGAAAATTCTGAGAGGTGGGAATACCAGACCACCTGACCTGCCTTTTGAGAAACCTGTATGCAGGTCAGGAAGCAACAGAACTGGACATGCAACAACAGACTGGTTCCAAATAGGAAAAGGAGTACGTCAAGGCTGTATATTGTCATCCTGCTTATTTAACTTCTATGCAGAGTACATCATGAGAAACGCTGGGCTGGAAGAAGCAAAAGCTGGAATCAAGACTGCCAGGAGAAGTATCAATAACCTCATATACGGAGATGACACCACCCTTATGGCAGAAAGTGAAGAGGAACTAAAAAGCCTCTTGATGAAAGTGAAAGAGGAGAGTGAAAAAGCTGGCTTAAAACTCAACATTCAGAAAACTAAGATCATGGCATCTGGGCCCATCACTTCATGGGAAATAGATGGGGAAACAGTGGAAAAGGTGTCAGACTTTATTATTTTTTGCTCCAAAATCACTGCAGATGGTGACTGCAGCCATGAAATTAGAAGACGCTTAATCCTTGGAAGGAAAGTTATGACCAACTTAGCATACTGAAAAGCTGAGACATTACTTTGCCAACAAAAATCCGTTTTAGTCAAGGCTATGGATTTTCCAGTAGTCATGTATGGATGGGAGAGGTGGACTGTGAAGAAAGCTAAGCGCTGAAGAATTGATGCTTTTGAACTGTGGTGTTGGAAAAGACTCTTGAGAGTCCCTTGGACTGCAAGGAGATCAGCCCTGGGATTTCTTTGGAAAGAATGATGCTAAAGCTGAAACTACAGTACTTTGGCCACCTCATGCAAAGAGTTAACTCTTTGGAAAAGATTCTGATGCTGGGAGGGATTGGGGGCAAGAGGAGAAGGGGACAAGAGAGGATGAGATGGCTGGATGGCATCACCGACTTGATGGCCATGAGTCTGAGTGATCTCCAGGAGATGGTGATGGACAGGGAAGCCTGGCGTGCTGCGATTCACGGGGTCGCAAAGAGTTGAACACGACTGAGCAACTGAACTGATGTGTACAGCCACGCCGAGGCGTCGCTGGGGAAGGTGCTGCATTGCAGCTTGGCATGTGACAGGCCCCGTGACCGCAGCAGCACTGGGCACATTGGCAGGGAGACGCCTGCAGGGCTGAGCCCGCTCACCTGTGTGTAGGCGTTCACGAGGTGGTTCTGGATTTCATCCATCGTGTCCGTCCCGTAAGACACCGTGCCCAGGTGCAGCCGCTTAAACACCATCTCGTTCTGGGTGAGGGTTCCTAGGACAGAAGCAGCAGGACACCGTCAATGCAGGGAGCTCGCTGGCGGCTCAAGGCTGCGCCCCAATGCGTCACACGCAGGGCTGGCTGTGCCCTGGACCCCGAGCACGCGCGCTGCCACACTAAGCATCACTGAGTGCTGTCCACACCACCCTCATTTGCTCCACTTCACTACAAGGACCGGTGCTCTTCCCGAAGCGTCAGGCTCCCTTTCAGTAATTCCCAATGATGGGTTGGGCGCGGGGGGTTGGGGGGCTCCGGTTCTGCAGAGAAAGTCTGGGCTCTGTCTCCCGGTTCAGATCTGCTGTTGGTCCAAGGCAGACTTGCCCCTTCAGAGAGAGATGGGTGGGAAACTGGAAAAGTGACCCACAGCCGAGATCAGCACGTCTATCCCTTTCACATGAATCTGTCGTGAATCACGAAGTATTTCCCACTGAACAGAAACAACGCACTCGAGCCTGAATACCACGTGAGTCGCACAGAGAGGAGGAGCGGAGGCAGAGGTGCTTTCCCAGCTGCTCTCCAGCTCATGGGCCACCCTGCGTGCCCTCCTCATCCATCCTGGGACCAACCACCAATCCGGGAAAACCACTTTCAGGAGAGCCCATGGTTTTGGCCTCCAATCAGAAAGATACACAACAGGCACAGTGAAGAACCAGCATGACAGAGGGGAGGCCGTGTACTCCAGAACCTCGGTAGCTCTCATTAAAAGTGGCACAGGGGGTCCCGATGTTACTCATCTTATGAGTCTGATAGGAAACTGCAACCACTGTATGTAAATCACTTACTATGAAAACACACACACAAGCACAGGACCTCAATATGAACACACACACACACACACACACACACACACACACACACACAAGCACGGGACTTCAATATGAACACACACACACACACAAGCACAGCACCTCAATATGAACACACACACACACAAGCACGGGACCTCAATATGAAAATACACACACAGCACGGGACCTCAACGTGAACACACACACACAAGCACAGGACCATAATATGAAAACACACACACAAGTACGTGACCTCAATGTGAAAACGCTCACACAAGCACGGACTTCAATGTGAAAATGCACACACAGCGCATGACATCAATAAGAAAACACACACAACCATGGGACCTCAATGTGAAAACACACACACAAGCACGGGACCTCAATATGAACACATACACACAAGCACGGGACTTCAATATGAAAATACACACACAGCATGGGACCTCAATGTGAACACACACACACAAGCACAGGACCATAATATGAAAACACACAAGCACGGGCCTCAATATGAAAACACACACACAAGCCAAGTGACCCCAATGTGAAAACACACACACAAGCACGGGACCTCAATGTGAAAATGCACACACAGCACGTGACATCAATATGAAAACACACAAGCCAAGTGACCTCAACATAAGAACACACACACAAGCACGGGACTTCAATATGAAAACGCTCACACAAGCCAAGTAACCTCAACATAACACACTCACCAGCACAGGACCTCAACATGAAAACGCTCACACAAGCACGGACCTCAATGTGAAAACGCACACACAAGCATGAGACCTCAATACGAAAAAATTCTCACAAGCACGGGCCCCAATACGAAAACGCTCACACAAGCACGTGACCTCAATATGAAAAAGTTCACACAAGCATGAGACCTCAATACGAAAACGCTCACACAAGCACGGACCTCAATATGAAAAGATTCACACAAGCCAAGTGACCTCAACATAACACACTCACCAGCACGGGACCTCAACATGAAAATGCTCACACAAGCACGGACTTCAATACGAAAAAGTTCACACAAGCATGGGACCTCAATATGAAAACGCACACACAAGCACAGACCTCAATGTGAAAACACACACACAAGCACGGACCTCAATACGAAAACACACACACAAGCACAGACCTCAATACGAAAATGCTCACGCAAGCACGGACCTCAATGTGAAAACACACACAGAGCACGGGACCTCAAAGTGAAAACACACACACAAGCACAGGACCTTTGCTTTTCCCGCTCCACAGAAGGACAGCCACACAGGGAGGGGGGCGGGTAAATGCCCTGTGAGCCCGTCCCTGGACTGCAGGTCTGCTGGACGTCTGGGGATCCCTGTACGTGTGTTTAAGTTCAGAGGAGGGGTGCCCTCGGGCACTGACGCAATTGTAAGTGTGAACATGACGGACAGTCATGTGATCACAGCACACATCGGACCCTCCTCGTGGGTTCTCGGCCCCCGCCTCTGCCCGGGATGGGAGATCTACTTAAGAGACTGTTCTGACACTCTCAAAAGAACGAACGTCATGTACGCCATATACACGCACATATATGCTGCGACCAGGCCTTCTCAAGTGGTGGCCAGGGGGCCACTCTCCAATCACGGCACGGCCTTCTCGTGGCGGTGGCTGCCGCTGCTGCGGAGTACCGGCTCTAGGGCACACGGGCTCCCGTGGTCGTGGTTCACAGGCTTGGCCGCCTGGAGGCACGTGGATCCTCATGGACCAGGGATCAAACCAGCGTCCCCTGCACTGGCAGGCGAATTCTTAACCAGTGGGCCAGGAAGTCCCCTATCCCTGCTTTAAATGGAAGTAACGATGGCATGGAGAGTCAAAGCAACACTTGCGGTTAGGCTGTTAGTGAAACAGCGAGTGAGGCAAGAACATGGACCCTCTGATGGCAGATCACACGTCTGCCACCGCGGGGCGCTGCTGCAACCTGAGACTTGACTGACAACCAGGTTCCTGTGCCAGGATCTGTGGAGCCACTCAGAAACATGCCGCCTCCTCCACGAGCATGCCACGCTATGCATAAAAGAAAGAGCTCCTAAAGTAAGCGCAGCCTGACAGACGACAGCGAGGGCAACAGTGAGTCCTCGGCCTCCGACGCAGGCCAGGTGCGGGCTGGGCCGTCCACCAGACTCAGAGAGCGGCGGAGGGACGGGCCACAAGGTGACAGGGACGGGGCTAAGTGGTGGGATTACAATACCCACTCACGGACTCCCCTGGCAGCCCACCGCCTAGGAACGTGCCTGCCAGCGCGGAAGACACAGCGTGGATCGCTGGGCCAGGAAGGCTCCACAGGCCGTGGGGCAGCTAAACCCATGAGCCCCAACTACTGAAGTCGCATTCTAGTCTGGGAGCTGCAACTTCTGAAGCGTGTGTGCTCCAGAGCCCTGCTCTGCAACAAGAAGCCACTGCAATGAGAAGCCCCCAAAACAGCAACAAGGACTCACGGCACCCATAAATAAAACAAAAAAATAAACAGAATCAAAACCAACCAACCAACCAAAAAACAGCGTTACATCTCATGGTGTAGGAATGGAAACAAAACTTCTACAGTGATAAGACTAATTTACCAAACCATGTAAGCAGACATTTGACATTATTGAACGGGGAGTCACACATTCTCCATGCAGCACACAGGCCTTCCCGTGAGCTCCGCAGCACCGGCACGTGTGTGGAGCCTCGCCTGGCCAGCACCCCGCTGTCCCCGTGCCTCACACCCGGTCCCCCACGTAAGCAAACAACTGCACCAGCGAGGCTGCTCAGGCTGCTTCACTGAGGCCCCACTCGGGCGCCGTTGTCCTCTGGGGTCAGGCCACCAGCACACACCCCGTGCACGTGTGCACCTGCTGGGCACACCTATGCTCTGGTGCCCTTGGAAACCAGGGAGACAGTGTTTCCACACGCCGCCACCACCTCCTACAAAGTTCCCTGTGAGTCGAGTCTCAGCAAGGCAGCGTGCGGGGCAACAGATGCTATGATTACAATGCATCTGAGAACGTGTTGTTTCAGAGGGTGTTTCAGAAATGGCTTTGTTCTACATGAAGACAAAAACTAACAAAGGAACTACTGTATTGCTTTAAGAAGCTGCACCCAAGTCCAGTTTTAAAATTTATGAATCCTCGGCAGCATTGTTCTCAAACAATGGCATCTTGGGGGCGGCAGGGAGAGGGGACGTCCCCTCAGCAGGTTCGGGCAAGCAGCCTGTCCTCCGGTTTCAGCATCATTTGCGTGTTGATCACACCACGCCTAGTATTTCTGGTCAGTGTCAATACGCTCTGCACCCTGGCAGCTAACAGATGTCTACCCTTGTCGAGTGAATTGCTTTATGTTTCACGCACTGGTGGCCGCAGATGTGTCACTATGGCAACATCATTAATTTCAGATCTTACCGGAAACGTGCACTCCAATCAAACCTAATTATAGCACACGGCTTTCTTGTCCAGGAGGAGGAAACTGTAATGCAATTATTGGAATACTTCATTTTCTGTTCTGCTGCGGCAAATGAGAGACACCCTGATGGACGCTTCTTGTCAGAAAGCTTATTGATGAAGCGCAAACCCAATTTACAGCCGCACGAAGGCCTACTTCACAGCTCCGCCAGCCCCGTGAGGCTCCTGACAGCAGCTCGCCCCCAACCCGGCCTCCAACGGGAGGGGCGCCCACACCTGGCTCATCCTGGGAGCTGTCCTGGGGCCTGAAAGGCAGGCCAGACCCAGGAACTCAAGAACACCGCTGCACAGCTACATCAGGAACTGAAGGCTTCCAGTTTAGACGAAATAAAAAATATTTTCTCTATTTTATACAATTTCCCTGGAGAAGGAAATGGCAATCCACTCCAGTACTGTTGCCTGGAAAATCCCATGGACAGAGGAGCCTGGTACGCTACAGTCTATGGGGTCGCAAAGAGTCGGACACGACTGAGCGACTTCATTTCACTTCACTTTATACAATTATTCTGTCTTTTTTAATTCCCTTAAATCTCAAGAACCAAGATCATTTATCCAAAACCTAAAGAAGCCTTTAAAAGTAGCCTTTTAAAAGGAGAGTGAACTGTGGGAGAAATGAGGCTTTGTTTTTATGACTCTGGGCAAAAACCACTTATCCTTACCCTGACTATAACTCCAACTCAATAAAGAAAAATGGAGGAGCTACAGAATGATAATCCCATTATTATTTAAATGCAAAACAATAGGCTTTGGAGGACAAATAACGTCACAAAACCTTGACTTAATGACATCACACCGGCAGACACAGAGACTCGAGCTGACCACGTTCTGTCAGGCATGAACTTTGTACACTTCTGTGAAAGAGCAGGTCAGTGGCCCCCAGGGGGATCACGCACGATGGCCACATGAGAATTTCTGGTCCAGACAGCACTTGCTCCCCTGGGAAGAATGAGGTAAACTTGGCACTTGGGCAGGAGGTGACCACAAAGGCCCTGAGAGGGGGCAGGAGTGGTGGCTGCGGGTGGGGGGCCGGGCCTGAGGACGTGACGAGCCCCCAGCCCTTCCCCGCCCTGTACACCTGGACAGGTGCGCCCTGCAGGGGTTGCTGCTGCGTGGGCCCCTGCAAGGACCTCCACGGCACCACTGTCCCGGCAGGGACGCTCGCTCTTCACACGCACCGCTGGCTCTTGTGGCCAGAGCTTTGCTAGGAACACCCGGAACGTGCTGCTAAGGGTAAGGACACATTAGAACCCTTGGATGCTGCTGGCAGGAACGTAAAGTGATGCAGGGCTGCCACGCCACCTGGCGCAGACGCTTCCCTAGGGAACAGACGCTTCCGAGGCATAAAAGCTGGGCTGATCAGGCCAAGACCCGTCTGACAAGGCAGCCTGCCACGGGCTGCTCCCACCAACTGCGACCAGACTTGGAGAGTCCCATCTGCACAGGCACGTCAGACGTTTCATGGAGGTGGAATGACACCCTCCTGCATTAGGATAGCCTACTCAGGAGAACAGGGTGGCCATACATTTAATTAGGTCTCGGTAAGGTCTTTCAATGTTTAAACACACATATCCACATAGTCCTTACCCATTTTTTGCTAGAATTTATTTTTTAATTCTTTATACTTCTTGTTGCTATTCTAATTGGCATTTTTAGAATTAAGTGTCCTCACTGTTGCTGGCATAGAGAAATGCAGTTCAACGCTGATACCAAGTTTACCTGTGTTAACTCACTAAGCTCTCTCAACACTCTAGAAGCTCTGGGGGTGCTCTTCGGGTTTCGAGGTACACAGTCATGAACTTGCCCTCTCTGGCAACAGCCTGCCTGTCGGCACTGGGACACTCGTCGCCTGGGGGTGGCTCATGGTTCCCGACTGTGTTCACCGACAGCCGTCCACCGGGGCGCTGCTCTCTGCCTTCAGGAGCCGGGTGCCTCCCTGCCCACGCCTGCCAGCTGTGGACTGACCGCCTCTCCAGGACTCAGCTGGTTCTGGAGACATCTCTGACACATCTGTAACATCTCATAGGGGTCTGGGTTTGCTGTGTGCCTGCTTCTCCATCCAACAAGTTCCAGCTGTTTTCCAGAAACAGCTCAATCTCTGCATCAGCTACAGGCAGTGTGCGCGTTTTCCAGTGTTGTTAGAGGCTAACTCTCTTAAGTTTTCTCCCATCAGCGCAGTGAGGCTGGGAAGCACTTCCTCCACCTACCGTCTTGACCCCGAGCTCCTCAGGTTGCTATTTCTGAGTTTTTTTTTATTCACCAAGTATCACCTTCCCGGTAGATTCCTCAGCGTCCCACAGAGACAAGCCCTAATGAAAACCAAACACAATCCAACAACTATTTCTGACTGACCTGCCGGAAACCTGTAATCCTTGTATGAAGGCTGGCTGCCACAGAACACCGAACCCTCACCTTCGGGACACGGGGTCTCTCTCCACTGCCGTCAGTCTCCCACAGCTCTTTGCCAGCTCTGCTCACTGCCTTCACATGCGCCCGCAGGTTCCTCAAGTTTGCACCCACATGTTTACATGGACCTCAGCGATTCCAAAGGGAACCATTCTTCAGTCTATTCCACACGTAAGGGAGTGACTTTTATTCCTGTTGCTATTTTAATCTGTAACCTGCCACTTTACTGATTTCTTATTTTTAGCCATTGACTTCCTTGATTATTATATTTGTAAATATTTTCTTCTTCTTTTGCTTGTGGATCTTATTTCTAATTCCTGGCTCACAGCAGTAGCTGGAGGAATGTCAAAGCCTGGTACATGTTAGTCTTTCTTCTTCCTGACTATAGTGAGGATTTTTCTAATATTTTATTAAAAATAAGGTTGAATTGTAATATTGCTCTTTCGTTGCTGAATTGTGTCTGACTCTGCGATCCCATGGACTGTAGTCCACCAGGCTCCTCTGACCAAGGGATTTTCCAGGCAAGAATACTGGAGTGGGTTGCCATTTCCTCCTCCAGGGCACATTCCAGATCCAGGGATCAAACTTGTGTCTCCTGCAATGGCAGGGGGATTCTTTACCACTGCCAATGGTATGGTAAAATATGGGAAACCCGTATTTCCTTTACCATTTAAAGATTTTATTTCTAGTTGGCTAAGAATTACAAAGGAATTTATACTGTGAATCAGTCAATCAAGAAAGGATTTTAACCCTTAGATATGGCTCTTGTTATAGTTCTGGATTCAATTTGTCATTTATTTAGTATGTATGAATTGACAAGAATTCTTTGATGAAAAAATGAAATAAAGACAAAGCAAATTTGAAGCAGGGAACCCTATGGGGAAGAACCATTTGTAGAGAGGCTCTTTGGAGAATATTACTGTTAAAACAAACATCAAATTCACAGATCTTATTAATCCTCATTTCCTTCTACCAGTTTGCAACTACCATTCTATAATAAACAAGCCCTTTTAGCTCTTAAGAAGCTAGCAGAAAGCTGTAACACAGGCAGTTAAATAGAACAAAATCACAAGTGTAAGGGTGTGGAAGTTCAAAATACAGAAATCAGTCTTTAAACGTCTCTAAGAATCTCACATCTTGGTAATTCTGATGATCCTCTTATATCAGAATCGGGAGACTGGCTGGAGGCCAGTTTCACGGTAAGTCTGGGGAACACTGTGAATTCAGCACTCTCACACATGTGCACACACACCCTACACACGCATGGGCATAGGCAGGCCAGGGTCCCCCCACCCCCGCCCAGACGCCTCTAGGTGCGCGTGGGCAGAGCGGCACCTGTCTTGTCGGTCAGCAGGTACACCAGGCGCCCCAGCTCTTCCGGGATGGTGCTGGTCCGGACCACGGTGCCGGGAATGTGCTCGTCTTTCATGATCATCCACCCGTAGGCAGCCTTGCCCATGTCCAGGTTCACACGCAAACTGTCAGAGAAAACCCACTGCGGTCGTTAGTGACTCAACACCTCATGTCCAGCATGCTTTCCATAAAAATTTATTTACAGAGACATGCATTCTCTGTAATTTGAAGTGGAAGAGATAGATCATAGTGGATTTCAGATTTTAAGAGAAATGAATTTGTTGACACCTAAATCGGCAGGCCCCTTCTCAGCCAGTTGCTCATCCTTCACCCATTAGCCTGGTTTGCGACGCAGCTGGAGGAACCTGGGAGAGGTGGACGGCAGTGTGGGTCCAGGCTCAAAGGGGCCAGCGATAAGTGGGAGGAAAGCACCCTGGACCACGACGCATCGGTATCTGAGAGGGGTCTCGACATCACCCCAGTGATTCAGAAGAGCGAAGGAGAAGCTCCCCACGTGGAGGAGGCAGTGAAGAGGAGCAGGTTCAGGAGGAGGCTGGGCGAAGGCCCTCCGAGCACCAGCCCCTGAGCATCACGTTCATAAAAACAGAGCAGAGCCACTGCGTATGAAGGAAAAACACCTTCAACTAAGATGATTACACCATACAGGGAGGAAACAGAGATTATGTTCACTCTGATTTACAATGGACATCTTGATCAAATGTCAGGTCCAATAATTTTCATTTTTAATGCCAAAAGTTTCTAGAAGCTCAAACTTCAAACACCAAGTCAACAGAGTAGCTATCATCACTTACTTTAACTTACTTTTTAGTTAGATATTTAACTTATGTTTTAGTTATGTTCTAATTTTATGGAACTTCAAAACACAGGCCTCTGTTCAACTGGTATTGGATTGGCCAAAAAGTTTCTTCTGTTTTTTCTGTAAGATGACTCTAGTAGCACTTAGTTATCTTTAATTCATTGACACAATTTTGTTAAGATTGTATTGTGACAACTGTCATAGTATGCAATAAAAAAATAAAATTGCTGAATTTTTGTGTAGCCATTTTAATACTGAAGATGGAAAAAAAGCAACATTTTTGGCATATTATGCTTTATTAGTTCAAGAAAAGAAAAAACATAACTGAAACCCAAAAAGCTTTGTGCAGTTTATGGAGAAATTGCTGTGACTGATCAAACATGTCACAAGTGGTTTGTGAAGTTTCGTGCTGGAGATTTCTCGCTGGACAATGCTCCACAGTTGGGTAGACTGGTGGAAGCTGACAGCAATCAATCGAGACATTAATTGAGAATAATCAACGTTATACCACATGGGACACAGCCAACATACTCAAAATCAAGTTTTCAAATCAAGTGTTAAAAACCATGCGTACTAGCTTGGTATGTTAATCATTTTGATATTTGGGTTCCACATATGTGAAGTGAAAAAAACCTTCTTGATCGTATTCCCACATTTAATTCTTTACTGAAATGTAATGAATGTTCCGTTTTTAAAACAAATTGTGACAGGAAATGAAAAGTGGATACTGTACAATAATGTGGAATAGAAGAGATCATGGGGCAAGGGAAATGAACCACCACCAACCACACCAAAGGCCGGTCTTCATCCAAAGAAGGTGATGTGTAAATGGTGGGAATGGAAGGGAATCCTCTATTATGAACTCATTTTGGAAAACCAAACAATTAATTCCAACAAGCACTGCTCCCAATCAGACCAACTGAAAGCAGTGCTCGATGACAAGCCTGGGGAATTAGTCAGCAGAAAACACATCAGCTTCCATCAGGATAACGCAAGACCTCAAGCTTTTTTGCTGACCAGGCAAAAACTTACAGCTTAGTTGGGAAGTTCCGATCCATTCACTGTATTTACCAGACATTGCACCTGCAGATTTCCATTGATTTCAGTCTTTACAAAATTCTCCTAGTAGAAAAACTTTCCATTTCATGGAGGACTAAAAAATGCACCTGGAACAGTTCTTTGCTCACAAAGACAAAATGTTTTGGAATGATGGACTTATGAAGTTACTGAACAATGGCAGAAGGTAGTGGAACAAAATGGAGAATATGTTGTTCAATAAATTCTTGGTGAAAATGAAAAACATGCCTTTTACTTAAAAACTGAAGGAACTTTTTGCCAACCCTATACTTTATAGTTACACTTTTTCTGAACAAAAAGTATATATTAAGTATAAGTATATATTAAGTATATACATATGGTATATATAAAGATACCATATACATATTTAAGCTCATTATATTACTAATTTAGCAACTGTGAAATTTTCTAGAGACCTACTCCAAATAAGTGGGAAAGTGGCTGCAGTTCTAGATGGTCAGTTGAATCAGAGGTAGTTACGACCTTTACTGCTAAATAATGTTTTTATTCAGTCACTAAGTCCTGTCTGACTCTTTGCAACACATGGACTATAACCAGGCTCCTCTGTACATGAGATTTCCCAGGCAAGAACACTGGACTGGGTTGCCACGCCCTCCTCCAGTTACACATATAAGAAAATGAAATAAACTATCTTCACGAGCTAGCGTGTTCAGGAATGTCACCAAGAGGAACATGTATGAATCTGCTTCATGCTATGGTGAGAAAATACGAGGTTAATTTTAGAACATAGAGTCCATCTTAACGGTGGCACTTTCTTTACCCACGTTTCTTTCCCACAGCCACAGAAGTGTCTGAGGGGGTAGCCTGGACCCTGCACAAGTGAGGTGCACAGTGTGGGCCATGGCATACGAACCCCCCACGTCCACCCCACTGATATGGCCTGCTGCATTTAAACTTAATTTGTTACAATTAAACCTGCACATTTATCAGGACCAGGTGAACCAGCTGCAGGGCACACCAGGCTCCTCAGGGAGTGAAGCTACCTGAGATAATTCACACATATTTCTCCAAAGAGAGGCTTATTTTTAGATCCTAATCTGAGCAAAAGAAAATAAAAGTCATTTAAATAACAAGCTTTATCTAAAGTAATCAAAACTTTTTCCTAAAAAAGCTCAGATACAATTTTTCTCATCTCTCCCTCCCCCAAATGTTTTATTCTATGATTCTCTAAAATTTTCATGACACACCACAAATGGCAAGCGATGGTTCAACAATGTTTTCACCAGGTGATTCACCCATGGCTCTCAGACTCAGGGCCAACCTGAACCAATGCACCTGCAGGTGTGATGGGGTCAGGCTCATGTTTCCTGAGTAAGTCTGTAACCATGAATCTTGAACTTGGATGAAGCTGTTTCAAGACAGGTAGCAACTATAAGTACACAGTTTAGAAGTAAGGGTATTTGTCTTGGAAAACGTACTTCCATCTCTTATCGCAAATGATTCCTATACTCAGCTTTTCAAATACAATGGCAAAGAAACAAACAAAATCCAAATAAACCAAAATCAACAAACACCACATAGCACACAAACATATTATACCACAAACCAGAGCCAGAGGGAAAAATACAAGAGAAACACTGCGAAGGGCATGAGATATGCACAGGTGACAGGCATGGACTACAACCTGGAGGGACAGGGAAAACTGGAAAGATATTTGTGTGAAATAGGCAAAAATAAAAATGAAAATAAACCAAGTTTTAGAACTAAAATAATGCCAATAACTGAAATTTAGAAATTAGTTTAATACCTGATTAGATATAGCCAAAGACGAAATCAGTGATTTGGAAGACAGGTCATTAGGAATATTATTTATTAACAGAATAAAGCAAGAAATAAAAAAAGGTGGAAAGCACAAAGTAAAACAGGAGAAACAAAGGGTATGGGTGGATCTCTGCCCACTCAGAACAGGGCAAAGGCAGTACTTAGGGACAAACTGAGAATGTTCTTGGATGAGTGGAAGAAACCTATCTACAGAATCAGGAACAGACATCTATATAGACACACTGTGTCAGAGAGCAGGACACCACCCATAAAAAGCATGCCTGGAAGGCACTGGGAGGGTCCCAGAGGGCTAGGACTGAAATGAAGAGCAGCAAACAGGAGCCACAGAAGCCAGAAGAGAGCGAGATAAACGTGGCGACTCAGGAAACCACAGGTCACACTACTCTTCAAGAGGAGAGACCTGGAGTTCCCAACAAAGACCCTCACTAAACAAAAACTAAAGAACACGTTTCTGACAGAAGGAAAATTAGTCTACATGGAAGTTCTAAAGGTAAGAAGAATAAAACATTGATAAACCAAAATTAAGAGGGAATGTGTAAAACAGTAATATCATGCAGTTTAAGAATACCTACAATTAGGATAAATTACAAAAATGGATTAGGTCAAAAGGGGCAAAGAGAGTTAAATATTTGTAAGATGACATGCAAAGGAAACTAATACCTTTAGACTCTGAGAAATTAAGAATGTTTTTAATTTCAAGGACACATACTAAAAAGAACAGAAACTCTTATGAAACCTACAACTACTAGAGAAAAGGTGGAATTGAAAAAAAAATGGTAAGAAAGGAGATAAAATACAGAACAGATATATACATTAAAAGCACAATATAAAATAGATTTAAACTAAAAACACAACAGTATTACAATAATTGTGTATGCACTAAATAGTCAAAAACTATGAGTAGATTAAAATTAAACTTTATGCTATTTACAAGAGACACATATAATTACACAGAAAAGTTGAAAGTACAAAGATGGGAAAAGACATGCCAAGCAAATTAAAGCCAGCTGGCATCACTATATTAACATAAAGCAAAGTAGAATTTAATGCAAAAAGCCTTAGCAGAGATAAAGAAAGTCACTTTATATTGAGAAAATGCATAATTCAGCAGAAATATGTAATGATTTAAACTTGGATACCATCAATAGTAAAGTCACAAAATACATAATACCAAAAATAGAATTCAAAGGAAAAATAGATGAATTCACAATACTGATGGGTTACCATCCTCAGTAACTGTTAAAAAAGGTTGAGAAAACAAGCAAAACGTACAGAGAAACTTATGAACAAGTTGAACAATCCTGACTTAACAGACTGTGAAGCACGGAGACCAACAATTCAGACTTCATGTTCTTTTCAAGCACACAGTGACTGTCCACAAAAACCAACTAAATACTGGACCCTATAACTAGTCTCAAAATATTTCATAGATGTGCAGTAATGAATGGTATGAGACACAATGCAATTAAGCCAACTATGAACAGACACATATTTAGAAAAGTTAAATATGCTCATAAACTAAGAAATAACTTTGTAATAACTATGGGTCAAAGAAAAAAATCACAGTGAAGATTAAACAATCTGTAGTTGACAATAACACAAATACTACATATGAAAACTTTTAGGATATTAAATGTATAGCCTCAACTGCATATATTCAAAAAGGGTAAAAATATGAAAACTAGTGAGTTAATATCTGAAGAAGAAAAATACAAACCAAAGAAGGTAGGAGAAAAGAAATAAAGTAAGTTAACATTACTAAAACAGGAAAACATTACAGAGCCACAGGGAATCAATAAAGTCAAGAGTAGGTTTTCCTAACACTACTAAAGTTGACAAAACCACTGGAAGACTAATCAGGAAAAAAAAAAGAGAAGGGGCAGAAATAAGTATCAAGAATAAAGGTGATCAATACCATAGATTGCACTTATAAGAAGAGATTATAGGAAAACATTAATAACAAACTTTAATTAAAAATTTTGAATATTTAGGTACAGGTGACGTATTTCTTGAAAACCATACTTTCCAAAACTGACTCAAGAAGTTAAAAACTTGAAATAAAGTTTTCTGACTAAAGTTAACTACTTAAACTCTAAGTATTTAAGAAATATATATAAACCAGTAGAGAAATCAACTGTCAAACAACTTTCCACAACAAGAAGTTCAGGCTGACATGGCCTCCTCGATGTGTAAATATCCAAGGAATAAATAGTTATAATTTTAAACAAAAAATTTTGGAGAAGACTGATTGATGTATTTCTAAGAGAATAGCATAATCTTGAGACTAAACACCAAAAGACGATGTGAGAGGGAGGCATAAGTTAATCTCACTCAGATAAACCAATGCAAAAACTTCACAAAAATGACAAGCAAATGGCATCCAGTAATACATAAAGGAATATTATGCCACGACCAAGGTGTGCTTTCCCTCCCAAATAATACAAAGTAGGTGTGACATCAGAGAGTCAGACGGTATAATTTGGCATATGAATATCTGAAGAAGAAAAACTTACGATTAAAAATCACCTCAAAAGATTTAGTAGCAGTGTTTAAAAAATTATATCAGTGATTTAAAGACAATTTTTAACAAAATAGGAATAGAAACAACTTCTATTATATATTGTAAAGAAGGGGTTCTGTAAAAACTTATAGCATCCTTATGATGAAATGTTGAAAGCTCTGCCTTTCACATTGGGAACAAAAGAAGAATGTCCAGTATCACTATAGCCACTTAATGTTAAGCTAGAAATCGTTGCTACAATGACAAGGAAAAGAAAGAATGCAAAAGACTGAAAGGAAGCAAGCTATCACTGTCTACTGACTAGGGATTATTAATAGAGAAAAATACAATAGATTTCACATTAATAATTAGAATCAATAAAATTTTACCAAAGTGGATGGATTCAACCATTTTTATAGAAATCCATTTTATTTCTTTATACCAGCAACAAATATATAGGAAACAGTTCTTTCAAAAAATGGCATTTATAACAGCACTTAAAAAATGTCAAGTATCTAAAAATAGTTCTAACAAAAGTTATGCAAGATTTCAATGAAAGTTTTTAAAAACTTGAGATGTTAGAAAAGACCTAACGCAGGTAAGAGACATTCCACAGTCATGGTTTGGAGATTTAGTATTAAATGTAAATGACCAAGGAGAGCCTGCAGGTGCACTCAGGTGTGTCCGACTCTTTGCAACCCCGTGGACTGAAGCCCGCCAGGCTCCTCTGCCACGGGATTCTCCAGGCAAGCATACTGGAGTGGGAAGCCACTTCCTTCTCCAGGGGATCTTCCTGACCCAGGGATCAAACCCGTGTCTCCTGCACTAGCAGGTGAACTCTTTACCACTAGAGCCACCCGGGAAGCCCGACCAAGGCGAGGAAAGGCGCTCAATGAACACAGGGAGGACTTGTTTCTATCAAGCATCAGCTTATTATAAGGGCTTACGAATTAAGGCACTTGGTTATTTGGTCAGGAAAAGATAAAAAGACCAGAACAGGGAACCCAAAACAGACCTGCGCATATATGAATACTTAGCATGTGACAGAGAGGACCCTAGATCATTGGGAAGAGGTGTTTTCTGTAAAGGGTGCTAAGAGATGGAAAAATATGTGAAAATACTACTTTACACTATTAACTCCTGCCCCCCCAAAATAGGAAACAACAACAAAAGCACTTCCAGTGGTCAAAGAGAAAACTGATAAACTTCTAGAAGTCAATACAGGAGGACAGCTTCACCATTCTGGAGCAGAGCAGGAATTCTTAAACATACAGAGTAAAAGGCAACAACAAAACAATTATAAATTTGACAACGTAAATTCACAATTTTAGTTATAATTTAACCACTGGGTGAGTAAAAATTCAAGTTAAAGACTGAGAAAGATTATCAGTAGAACAGAGAATTGAAAAAGAACTAACATCCAGACATCATAAGTAACTACAAAGCAGCTGTAGTAACTTCCCAGCAAAGCAGATTCTGTAAGGTTTCAAGAGCTGAGAATAATTCTCTGTGCCTGGAAGCTCCAGCTCTGGACTCCCAGCTCCACAGCCTCTGCAGCACACGTGCCAGCTCTGGCCTCAAAACTATTCTTCCTTTCCCCGCAAATGCAGCACATGCCTGCAGCCAGGCAGTTCTATCAGCCCATTTCCAGGCATGGAGAATTCCAGCCCGTTTCTCCCACGCAGAATTTTGGGAGTCTGGTCGGCTTCTTATTTTGTTCTATCTCTGTCCCTTTCAGTCCAAGATGGCAGTTCACTGCTGATACATTTTCAAAACCTCTGAGGGTCTCTCATGTGTGTCACAGGGGGACCACACCGTCAGACAAGAGCCCCTCCATAGGTCTTTGCTGGACAAGTCCATCTGTCCCTCACCCCTGCTGAGATGGCTAAGTGGGTCTAAGAGCCACACACCCCCTCTCTTCAGCCACAGGCTGTCTGGCCCCCCAGGACCTCCCTCCGTGCCTGCTTTCCACACACCGACTCTTCTAAGGCTGGCATCTTCTGCAGTCTGGAGAGACCGCAGATGTCCCGAGCCGTCAGCAACTGAACATCATTCTGAGGTCTAAGTAAGGTTGAAAGTGCTCTTTCCCCCAAGCATTCTACCTGGAAAATGAAGCTGGCAAGTTAGCACAAACGTGATGCTACAGGAAGGGTATCTGCCCTGTAAATAATTTGACAAAAATCTAAGTATTTTCCTTCAATAAAACTCCAGGAAAGTTAATCTCTCAGTTCTGAAGCAAATGTTGTGCCTGTGCTAGCTAACATTTTCAACACTCCCTTCTTGGTGTGCTGACGGAGCAGAGCTCTGGGCAGAGCACCGGGCGTCCCACCAAGCGGTCAGCTGGTAGAATGAATACGTGGGCATTTCCCTGGCAAGCCTTCCCACATCCGCTGATTTGGCTGCTTGACTTAGAGTGAAAGAGAGGAAAATGGTCTCCCAGGCTACACAAACACTCATTAGCGTCAGTGTTTCCACAAAGACGCTGCACCCACAAGAGGCCCTCTAGTGTTTCCTGGAAGGAACACCGCCGTCACCTCGTCGAATACCACCTTGCTTCTGTTGCCCACGTAAGCCTCCCTGGCTCGGTACTGCTAAGACACTTGTTTCTGATTATCAACTAGACTGTTAAACAGCATTTTAGAGTATCTGCAGAAAGCACAGTGACTAGAGACATGTAATGCGGGCTCCTGACCTGAGGGAACTTTACATGCACCATAAAGAATTCTGATGGTTGGCTCTGTGCTATGGGAAAAACAAATGATTTAAGGAACACAATTTATTTCTGAATTACAAAAGTAGAGGTAAGTCTTATACTATTTTCCTTGAAAGATGAAGTAACTTGTATCAGGTGACTCAGACAAATTTAATTCTGTAGAGAATTTCAATAAAACAGCTCTCTTTTCTTAAAATGGAGAAGACTTTTAGAGTATTAGGTCAGTAGAAGAAAAAGCACTTTATTTTCCAGAACTGGTATTTTGAAAAAGAAAAAAAGATAATTTAAAGACTATTTTAAAATCAATTCTTTGTTAAGTGCAGAAATATATTTAGTAAATACTAAAATGTATTGCTATTAATATTTTAATGGAAACTTTGCAATGAGAAAACAAACTTGGTTGAATCAAATGTTAAGCCCCTAAATCAGTGTCCTCTATACGCTTTACATTTTAATTTTACTGTTTCATTCCTTCTGTTAAACCTGTGCAACTGCATCCTCACACTATGAAAAATGAGAAGTATCATGCTGAAGTGCATGTAAGCATCTCAGAGATAGACAGAGGTACGGTCACACTTCTGTCCAGCAAGTCTCTCCAAGCTTGACTAAGCATGTTAATCTAAATATAAAACTGTTGATGGAAAAACTAGAACAAGCCAGATTTGCACACAGCCTTGTACCTTTCTCATTTTGTAATCAGATTTTTTTTTTTTGGCCCCACCAGGGGCATGCAGGGTCTTAGTTTCCCAGCAGGGATTGAACCCAAGCCTCAAACAGTGGAAGTGTAGAGTCTTAACCACTGGACTGCCAGGATAATTCCACATAAGCAGACTTTTTAAAAGGATATACAGACTTAAAAAAAGGATATGTGTGAACGCTAATATACTTATGTATAGGTAAGTATGAACATTTTTACTTGTAAGTCTATAAGTATATCCACATCTGAAAGGTCTTACAGAATTTATCATTAGCTATTTCAGTACTCTTGCCTGGAAAATCCCATGGATGGAGGAGTCTGGTGGGTTGCAGTCCATGGGGTCGCTAAGAGTCAGGCACGACTGAGCGACTTCACTTTCACTTTTCACTTTCATGCATTGGAGAAGGAAATGGCAACCCACTCCAGTGTTCTTGCCTGGAAAATCCAAGGGACAGGGGAGCCTGGTGGGCTGCCATCTATGGGGTCGCGGAGTCGGACACAACTGAAGTGACTTAGCAGCAGCAGCAGAGATTATACATAATATTTCTTTCTTTCTCTTGTTATTGGGTATTATCTAATTTTTTACTATAAATATATACAATTAAAATGTGAGAAAATGATCATTAGTTTTTGTTTAAAAATACTTATGTATTAACTTTCATGACTATAATTAGTATTTCCTATTAATAGGATAAGGGCGAAACATGTCAAGTCTCTTTACATTTAGGGACAGGGGAGCCTGGTGGGCTGCATCTATGGGGTCGCGGAGTCGGACACAACTGAAGTGACTTAGCAGCAGCAGCAGAGATTATACATAATATTTCTTTCTTTCTCTTGTTATTGGGTATTATCTAATTTTTTACTATAAATATATACAATTAAAATGTGAGAAAATGATCATTAGTTTTTGTTTAAAAATACTTATGTATTAACTTTCATGACTATAATTAGTATTTCCTATTAATAGGATAAGGGCGAAACATGTCAAGTCTCTTTACATTGTTAGCTTATTACAGAAAAGAGGAAAGAAATTAAACATAGTCATATTAAAAAACTGCAATAAAATCTGAACATTGTTCAATGGTTTCTATCAAGGACGGAAGTGCCCCAAAGAAGGAAGAGCACTGTTACTCCTTTCTCGCTGCACAAGAGAAATAGTCATGAAGGACACCACATAAAATTTCAGAACTGATAAAAGCAAAAGAAACAAAGAAAAACGAGACTAATGAAAACAAAGGAAAAAACCCTAAGAAATCCCAAGAAAAGATGTGTTTGCTCAAGAGAGACAGGAAGAGGCGGCTGTTGGCAGCTGCAGGACAGTCTGGAGGGAGTGTGTTAACAGCTGAGATAGGCTATGCAGACCTAGAGACACCGCCCCAGGAGGCCGGCTGTCCTGCGGCAGGGCCCCCACTGGGGTTTGGGGTGGGGGGCGGTGGGGCTCACATTGGCAGAATCTGGCTCAGGCCTTCCAGCACTCAGAGCACTGGGGCCAAGGGTAACAGAGTGGAACCCTCCGCCTTCTTCTCAATGGGGAGTTTCAGGCACGCGCTCACTTCTCAGAGTCAGTGCCCACAGTGAAAGGGAGGCAGCCACGGCTAGAGTCGGTCCCGTATCTTCCCTCTTTAGTTCTAAGTGGATCATTTCTTTCACACTGGGAATACTACATTCAATAACATCATATTCAATGAAACCAGACACTGGTTTTCCTCATCCTTAAACTCACCTTATGGGAATGATGTAGGAGAAGAGGAGGAGAAAGCGGAAGAGACTGCGTACCAGGGGCCTGCAAATCCCTGCAAGGTCACCATGACAACCGAGAGGGCAACCAAGGCCAGAAATAGTGCTTTGGTCAGCTGGTTGAGTTCAAGATCCAACAAACCAACCTGAAAGAAAATACAGAATTAGCACAGAGCCACAGTGTCTCTAATTTTACAAGTCTAAATACATGGTGGGGATGATGGTCTTAAGTTTTCTTTTGTATTAGCCTTTATTACGATAAAACACAAAGATGTATTCACTTTACATTTTCTTGGGAAAACTTAATGACATTTACAGTTTTTCCCAAAAAGTGTTCTAGAGATTTAGGGAGAATTTCTGGAAATGAGTCACGGTCCCCAGAAGGTTTCCAGAAAGAGGCTACTGAGAAAACACAAGTCCTGAGATCCTCTCTGAACAATGAGGTTATGACCACCACTGGACAGAAGGGGACGCACAGGCGCACAGCCAGCTCCCGCGAGAGCACAGGTGCCTTTTCCTCTGCACAGGCCAGGCCAGAACAGGCTGGCTGGCTGTCATCCCCCTTGGCCAAGAGCCTCTCTGAAAAGGACTTCTCTTGATTAAGAAGAAAAGCAACACATGGAACAGTTAGCTTGCAACGACAACTGGTTAATTTGCAGAAGTCCTCCACTGGAGGTTTTCCCAGGAAGGTACATGACACTCAGATTCAGTCTGTGGATTATTTACCAGCTAAGCAAGATATGGGAAAATTATATCAGTAAGAATTCATTCCTTTTTTGTGTGTGATCTGTGCAGGATCTTGGAGGTAGAAAGGGTGAGACATCCAAACACCACCCGTCCTACAAGCTAGGAGAACACAGCTCTTCTGAAGCATGCAACTTCACTTTCTAGCCCAGTAACCTCCACCCAGTCTTCCTCCCGGCCGAGTTTCATGGCTGAAAGACCACCGCACAATGTGGCGTGGCAGGCAGGGAAGGGCGTGGGGAGGGCAGCGCAGGGCTTTGCAGAAAGGCTTTAGAGCCGCAGAGAGGAGAAGGGATGCCACGCTGCAGCTGAGCGCCTCAGGATAACAGTTTGCGTGCTGGCTGCGCCTCCTCACTGCGCAGCTCTGGGTGAGATGGGCGTTTCCCGTCCGTGACTGGGCGACTGGGGGGAGGAGGCGCACAGCACAGGGGGCATGGCCTCCTGTACAGAGTGAGACTACGGGCATGCCGCTCCTGTCCTCACTACCAGGACCACTCTCTACTGCTGAGAGCCTGCATCTGAGTCTCTGCTTACTAGCCGTGTGGCCCTGGAGAACGTTTCATACTCTCCAAGCCTCACTCTCCTCCATGGTGAACTGGCACTGCCCATCTCCTAACAGAGGTGCTGGGAGCCCAGACAGCCTGGCCCCTCAGGCCAGGGCCCAGCAGGTATTAACAGGGCCACTGACTCCTAAGTTGTATGACACTAGCAGAAAACCAAATCCTATCGGGTTATCTGTCTGTCGTCTGAGCTTCTCCTGTATCTGGTACAGATTTTGAAAAAGAGAAATTAAAAAGGAAACATGATTACCAAAACTACCAAGACAGCGGGACTTGGGAGTCTGATTATCAACTCCGTTTAAAAACCAGCACGACCAGGACAAGTACCTTTATAAACATCTTAAATTTAAAACTTCAAGAATTACTAAGCTGCTTAATAAAAGTTTACTTTGTAGTGCCTTTTCAAATATTACTTCTTTGGCCAATAAAAGGCTAGCCTTTTCCACAACTCACATATTTAGTGTATATCTTATTTTGATTAATATTTGCCACAAACTCTCATGAGAACGTTAGAACTTGTAGTTAAAAATAAAGCACAAAACTCTGTCAGAACACCCATTAAGTGCAGCAGTGAAGAAAATTCATTCATTATACAATTGAGTTTAAATGTCTACTATATTTTTTGCTAAACTCTTAATGTTATGAAAAATGAAGGTGGTACAGTGGTAAAAGAATCACTGGCCAATGCAGGAGATGCAAGAGATGTGGGTTCAGTCTCTGGGTTGGGAAGATTCCCTGGAGAAGGGAATGGCAACCCACTTCAGTATTCTTGCCTGGAAGATTCTATGGACAGAGGAGCCTGGTGGGCTAGTCCGTGGGGTCACAAAGAGTCAGACACGCCTGAGCACACACGTGTGCTAAGGTTGTGAAAATGAGTATACTATGAGATTTCACCTGGGGAGAATCAGTCAGTCTAGCAGGAAATGTTACGTGTATTAAAAAGCAGAGACAATACTTTGCCAAAGGTCTGTATACTCAAAGCTATGGTTTTTCCAGTAGTCATGTACGGATGTGAGAATTGGACCATAAAGAAGGCTGAATGCCAAAAAATGGATGCTTTTGAACTGTCGTGTTGGAGAAGACTAATCATTCCCAAAGGAAATCAATCCTGAATGTTCGTTGGAAAGACTGATGCTGAAGCTCCAATACTTTGGCCACCTGATGCAAAGAGCTGACTCATTTGAAAAGACTCTGATGCTGGGAAAGAGTGAGGGCAGGAGGAGAAGGGGATGACAGAGGATGAGATGGCTGGATGGCATCAGTGACCCAATGGACATAAGTTTGAGCAAGCTCCAGGAGATAGAGAAGGACAAGGAAGCCTGACTGCTGCAGTCCTTGGGGTCGCAAGTCAGACATGACTGAGCAACAGAACAACAGGAGGAAAGATAAGATGAACGTGAGTAATACACCCTGTAAGAGAAATCTTCTCCAACCAAGCTTATGGGCAAAGTTATCTCTTAGAACTGACAATCAGCATCACTGTTGGTTGATACCTTATAGCCTTTAAAGAGGAAGCACAAGCAACGGGAATGACAACAGGTACCCAGAAGCAACACAGCTCAAAGTGTGTTTAGTGCATGCACCCTACTTTCACACTTGACTCAGACACTGCAGGGTCCCCTGGGTGGGCTGGGAGCCACTGGGCCCTGGGGTAGGGGTGAGGATGGTCTGCAGACCCCACCCCTCCGAGCCAGCCCCCAGCAGGCCCCGGCCCTCACCAAGTCCCCACCCTGCAGACTCAGCCCCTCCACTGGCCCCTTCCACAATGCCCCGCTCCTCACTATGCCCCCCAACAACCCAACAGACCCAGGCCTGGGACATGTGGCTGCCTCTGGTCATGCTATTTGGACTCAGATCTCCAGAGACTTTCCCTGGGTCCTGGCGATGCCTCACATCCATGTGCCTGCGGTGGATAAGGCCCTTCCTGGGCCGCGTGGGCTGGCCAGGTGTGCAGCGCTCCCTGGCGGGGGGTGGGGGGTCGCCCTGCCTACCTGGTGGTCACTTCCAGCACAGTGCCCTGGCAAGTGGGCAGTGGGGCCAGCTGGTCCAGGATGAGCCATGTGAACAGTGTTCTGGAAGCTTCTCCAGTAGTGTGGGGCTGGGCCTCTGGGAGAGTGGGCAGTGGGGACCTGGGTGCCTGATTTATCAACTCCATTAAAAAACCAGCACGACCAGGACAAATACCTTGTAATCTCCACTACTTCAACTACTACATAGTTTATGCTGAATTATTGAGAAAAATAGGGTTTTGGATTAAAATGAAGAAAAATTAAGCCAGGGAAGTAGAGCGTGTTTCAAAGCCTGGTTCTCCACGGTGACAAAGGCGGCCTGAGCTCCAGGCCTTGGGAGGGTCAGATGAAGTCATTACTCATGCAGTCAGGGAGAAAAGACTCAATTACCTCAACGTAAAGATGCTATCAATGAATGCAAAGTGCATATTTTACTCTATTCATCCAAATCCCATTAAAAAGTGAAAGGAATGATTTAATCTGGCCTTCCAGAGTTGGTCTTTTCTTGTAATAAAATAAAGAATCACGGTCTTGCAAAATGCATAACCACTGCCTCACACTTTCCCCTGCGTTGCGGCAGTGAAGGAAGGACTGTCAAGAGGCAGGAGGAAGTGGTCAGCAGTGGGCACCACATTTCCTTTGAAACAATGCCCCATGTGGGACTGAAACGTTACTGGCGGCCACTGCACTCTGATGCACACTACACTCCAAGTGTCAATGTGCCTCCAGCGGAGGAGGACACGTGGTCAGCCACCTGATGTGCCTGTAAGGCGGACATGCTGTCTTCTCCAAACACTTCTAGCTGAAAGGACGAAGTAACAAGTTTAGCAGAGCACACACAGCCTCTCAGCAGTGGGCTGTTCCCTGCCGTCTTTCAGGAGCCTTTTCTCAACTACGATTCTTCTTCCTGGAACACAACTGCATCCACGCTACAGTATATATCAATAGTATGGTCTTATTGGAGGAGGGGGGGTGGTCAATCCTAACAAAACACGATGAGAAGAACAGAGATATTTCAACTGTTTTGTAAAAGGTCATGTGCAATTAATTTTATACTCATTTTTCTAGAACACTCTTGAAAGTTTCTTTAACTTGTCTAAAATGCAATCTGGACTCAAAAACCATTCACCATGAAAGCTAATTAACGCTAAAGCTACAGATTCTATAAAGGTGGTGACTTGAGTTTTGATGTGAATCTCTTCTTTCTTTAAAAACTTTTAAAACACCTAAACATGCCGGTACCTTTTACTCTGATTTCAAAATCTTTTCACCCCTAACATATATTACTAATCAGTTGAAGTAATTATGACTGTATAAGAAGAGGTAAATTAAGTACACTAGGAAGTAACTTTCAATATTTTTGTAATTTCCTATATTAGTAAAGCAAATTTTCTCCCACTTGTCATAATATTTATTTTACTTGAAACAACTGTGATAACAAAATTAAATACGCTACTGGAAATTTTAATCTCCAAGGGAAAATCTGTGCATAATGTCTAAGACACCACAATGGCTCTGAGAAGGGGCTGCTCTGGGGTAATGAGCACAATAATTGCCTGTATAATCTAAGACGCCACTAATGGCAGCGATCACAAATCCACTTAGCTCCTCTTTAATTTATGTACCAAGTTTTAAACAGCTAATGGTTCTCAGTAAAATAATGGTTTATACTAACAATGAAGGGTAAATACGGTACCCTGCTTAATCAACGAAAGATCAGTCAGGTTTGTTAAGGCACCGGGGACGAATGAAACCCCACCTTATCTCAGCAACGCAGCGCCTCTCCAGCCTGTCTCAAAGTCCCCCCAAGTCCCCAAGAAATCAATGCAGAAGTCTCGTGTTATAAAAACTTAGTAGCAGAGAAAACGAAAGGCATTAATAAGCATCACCAGCTGCTCTTCACATGCTATTATCCTGGATTAATGTTATGTGAACATCCAAGCTCTGTAACCTTCCCTCTAAACTCACATTTCCTTACCTACTACATGAAGGTATTCTAGAATAACAAAACAATAATGTGCAAAATGTCAAAAAGCCAACTCAAACTCTTGAAAAAAGCTAAATATCATTTTAATTTGTCCTGTATTTTTGCTATAAACACACCTCAACTTGAAAAACAGAAAAGCCTCCAATCTACTAGCAAATACACTCAAGACAACTCTACACAGGCTGAAGTACAGCCTTCCATGATGAAGACGGCTTAGGGGAAACAGAGACATTGCCGTTGCTGTCTCCCTTTTAGCAGCTGAATTATGCTGGATCAGTCCGTCAGTTCCACATCATTCAGAATTTGGGGTGTGACTACAAAAGCTGACACAGGATCACTGTGTCAACCTCCTGAAATTACTATGAAGAGCACATATTTTTAAATATCTTAAAACCAAATCAGTCCCATATTTTCTACTTATAGCAGAATCTTAAAAATAAGAAAAAAATAAGTACTTTTCAGTAATGTACTTCTGAAATTCTTATACTAAATGTAAACTTCTAAATGTTACGGCAATAACTTTTTCCAGTTTGGAGTTTTTAAAGTATTTTTTAAATTATAAAGTGATGCCATATAGCCTTTTTTCCTCTTCTTCTCCAGTTTGTTTATTCATTCATGTTTGGACTTCGTCCTAAGTTAGGCCTTAGTCGTAAGTGTCTGCCCTGCATGCAGGCACCGCCTGCCCATAGACAACTCGGCTATTACCATTTACTGCCCCAGTGATCTGCGAAATAAGAAGTGCTTCTTTTAGCTGTTCTAGTCTATTGGCTCAATAATCTGTGCTTTAAAAGCTCCCTAAATAAGTATCAGTACAATAATTCTTAATGTTATATCACCTTAATTTTTAAAAGTCAAAATCTATATTTATATGATACACATTTAAAAGTCTGTACTGAAAGAATTTTTCATATTATACATTTTTGCCTACAAATAAATTTTGCCAGACTATTCTATGTTTAGCATTTTAGGATTTTTTTCCCTTGCTTACCATATTATTTCCCTTGCTTATATATTATCAGACATTTCTTAATATTTAACATTCAAAAATAAAATGGGGTTGCTATTATTTTTCATGTAAACAAAAAAAGCCTTAATGCAAAGCTCAGCTACTGAACCAGGAAGTACAGCGCTTTCCATATTACTGTGAGAAACTCAAAAGGAGGGGGGACCCAGCATGAGCCCTCCCGGAGCTGACACAACCTTGGTGCCGATCAGCTCCGTTTTCCAGGGCGATGCATGCCATCAGACCAGTCTGCCAGCCAGACACAATAAACATGTTGTTAGGGGAGAAATTTTCCTAAAACCTACAAACAGATTACTTGCTGAGTTTGAAGGGGGCTTCATGAATGAAGAATGAGGCTGTCTTTTCAAACATTCAACCTTCCAGATCATTTGAGAAATTTCAATACTGGCTCGGGCATTTGCTATAAAACATATCCACTAAACATTTTATAATTGTCAAAACTGCCAGAAAATGACACATTATCTAAAAACATGTGTACATACACATATACACATGTCAGACCTTTTTTTTGCAAAATTCAGACTGACTTCTATATTCATGTAGGACAATTTGGTCAAGCCTGTTACTATCTGACAGCATCTGTCATAGCAGAGCCTTTATTAAAGCATAGTCAGTATATTAAAAAGTCATCAAATTTAAAGCAATATAGTGACTCTAAGTGCTAAATTTTGTTTTTAATAATTATTAAATTATTTCAAATAGGTTCAACTTGTGACACATCAAAGCCATATTTAAAACCAAAAATGAGTAAACATAAGTATGCAGAACAGTCTAGCAACTATTTGTAAATTTAATTTGTACTCTATGTACACAACCTACATTAAAATCTATAGCACTGAACATTTGAAACCAATTTTCTAATGGACAGTAGTCTGGTCTTATCTTCCAACAGCCCACACAGATCACTGAGAAGCCAGGGATGCAGGTGACTGCACCGTGCGAGTCGCTGTCATCCGAACACTGCTGAGTGTGATCTGCGCCTATGGCCGCCATGTTTCTGGCTGCCGTTCGGCTCGTACAGTAACATTTCCTTGCTGGGAAGGGAAAGCGAAAGCCAAGGAGCAGCATGTTGTGGCTTCCCCAGCAGAGGGCGCTCAAGTTTGATGCTTTTTTCCTCCTGACTGCTGAAAGCCGCCTTTTCATGAAGCAGAACTTTGATCTTCAAGCAGCCAATTTAGTAAATTTAATACGTTATCTTAGTTTTATTAATGAAAAAATTACCCTAAATATCTATGTTGACATGAAGAATCAAAGACAGAATTTATTAACATGATAAACTACATACGGGGGGAATTTCCTAAATAAAAACTTCTAGCAAATAATCATTTTTAAAGACATGACACCCAAAATACTGTAGGTAACCAGTACAACAGTATAGTGCTAAGGCTTTTAGGAAAAAAAAAAAAGATTTAGATCTACAAATTAAGTCTATTGTAATAGCTTATATTAGTGGTTTTGAGATCCTGCATATATTTACCTTATTTCTGTCTTAACAATGTAGTAAGCTATCAGTTTTAACTGGTTTTGCCAAGACCACCCACCAATTCAAAATAATTGCACCAACAGCCTAAGTTATCCACTGACAACCAGAAACTTCAACAGTCAGCATTCATATAAGTGAAATCTGAGGTCAGGCATTTGATTTCAATTTAGTCTAATTAAATAAGCAGTTTATTCTGGTAATTTAATATTTACTTTAACAGATATTTTACAAATAGCATTAACGTACTCTTGAATTCTTACTATCTAGATAAAAGCACAATACCCATGAGTTTAGGGATTAGTAACTGTGTTTTTTTTTAAAAAAAAAATCTGGAAAAATGCCAGTAGGAGCAGGTTTTGTGTGTGGTCACTGGTACGCTAAGGAACTTTGTTTTATTTTATACTTCTTCAAAGATTTTGAAAGTCCCCACACTTCTGGTAATTCTTTTTTCCCTTGAAACATGAAAAATAAATTTTCTTTCCAATAAAAACTCTAAATGGTCCTGATATTTTTAAAGAAAGGCTTTTATTAGGAATCTTAAAATTTTAACAGACTCAGTAACAAAGGGCTGTAAATCTGCTGAAATATGGGCAGTCATTCCCTTTCGTTTTCTGTGCATTTTTCATACTGAAGAGACTACAGTATTTACAGTTTTCTTCTGGGAGGTACGTGCCTGTGTAGTTCTTTATTTTCTCCTGCATGTGGCAAACCCCTTATTTTAAGTATCATTGTACATATATGTGTGTTCTAGAAACATCCTTAAGATACACTCTGAAATATAATTTATAAAATGTATTTCTGAATTAGTAATCTTCTCCTTTAAGCACATTAATAACACAGCTATTAACATCTGGGCTCTGGGACTGCTCACTGAGAGGTGACTGAACACATCGCCAGAGCTTCTCATGCTGCCGCACCAGCGTCCCCGGCACAGGCCCGCCTCCTGTGAGAGTGCCCTCTGAACTCTGCAAAGAGCTGAAACAAGTACTTCCTGGCACCCAGAAGGGACACTGCAGGAATTACTCCTGCTACTGGCTTGGAACTGTGGGACCACAGGCGATGGAGAAGGCTGGGATTTAGAAGACACATCAGAAGATGCCTCTTCCCAAGAAAAGCGAGTGCCCGGCCGAGCCCTGGTGGTCCCCCACGAGCAGAAGGCGTGGGGAACAGCTGGGCAGTCAGTACCAGATCATCCCACTCCCTGGAGCTTGCCTGGGACACAGCCTGAACACTTGGTTTTTTTTAAAGAAAGTGAATGAATTGGGGGGTGGAGGTGGGAAACACCCTCCACCTGCATACTTTCCTAATAAAATTTTGGGAAAGGGAATGGTTAAATTTTATCAGTAAACAGGGTCATTACTAGTGAAACTTTAACTTCCAGTCCTAAATTTTTTTCGTAAGAGGTCATGATAAAGATGAGTTCCTACAACAAAGTCAGAGATTTGTTCAGTGATTCCAAATGTCACCATCTAAACTCTTCCTTTGGCAAACCAACAAGTAAACATATTTTTACAGGTTTGTGCAAGGGAATGTATTAGACATTAGTTAACAATTTTTATATATAATAGATTCCATGAAGTCTGGTTCCATTACGGACTACTTCCGTCCCATACATGGTAGTATAAAGTTGTTAATTCTAAGTTACAGCGTGTTAGAAAGCAAAAAGGATGATTAGCAGGAAAAACCCTTAACGCCTGCGTGCTGTGTGTGGTAGAGCTGAGTTCAGCGTGTTTCATGTCCGGTTCTCTGTGGGCGGCTTGGCGCAGCAAGAACCTACACTGTATCACACAGCCCGCGATCAGATGGTGTCACCTGCCCCTGCAACGCTGCTGGGTTACTGTGTAAATGTGTGGGGATTTATGGACCACTTAAGGTCTCCACCCCAATCTCCAGATATCTGGCACCCAACCTGACACAAAACCACTCAGTAGTGTTTCTAAATCAAGAGTCATTAGCTGACGTGACAAGATCTCTGTCTAAGATATTTACTGGAAACAAAGCTATGATCACTGTTTCACTGAACTCCTGAAATTCTCAGTGAAATGCATATCACCTCTTTGTGATTATGTTAAACACGGGTAAAGATACAGAAACCCTGGCCCTCAGGGCTGCTCTCAACCTGTCCCTGCTCTGACCCACCACGTGGTTAATAATGGGTAAACATACTCACTTCTTAAGGCAGCGTGGGGTGCAGGCAGAGGATGGCGGGAAGGGGAAAGGATGAGAAAGGTACTGCCCTGGCCTAACACCTGACACCGGACTTTGAATCAATGTCAAAATCCATGGTTCTCATGATGTGCATTCTTTTGAGAGGAAAGTGGAATTTAGCAGATTTACTGAAAATTTGATAATGGCTAACATCATATGCTTAAATAAACTTTTCATCTTCCTAATTACCCTTTTATTATTAACTGTCTAAGAGGTTTATTACTAGTATCTCGGCAAAATGTAACATAATTTAAACCATCTAAAATTTTTGTGATACGTTTCAAAGACATTTTATGAACAATTTCATACTTAAGGCTTGTAAGCAATCCCAAGAGTTGGGAATTGTGTGAAAAGTTGCCCAGATTGACAGATAAAGTGAAAAGGTCTGTATTAATTTCCAAATAAAGAAATGCATGGCGTGGTATCGCACGATGATTATACTCTAAAGTACCAATTAGAACGCATCAGAAACCAGAGCAAGTTGACACTCTACAATAAAGCAAATAATTTCCAGTTGGAGGGGCAGAAAATGTTAATATGCAATGTTCAAGACTACAAGAATCTTTGTAAAAGGAAGTAGCTAATAAGGTTTAATGATGCATGTCAGGAAGCCTCAGTATGTAGGGAAACACAGCTGGCTTCATTTTGTAAACTATTTGATATACACATCTTTCTAGTTCGCGATTATCAGCTGTGCCAGTGCCATGGGGGACAGCTTAGCCTTCAGATCGGGGCATTCTTCTTGTTCTCTAAATTACAAGTAAAATACATTAATATAATATGGTGCTATAGGCGAGTGCTCTGAGCAAAGCTTATCTGCTTGAGGAACAGGATTAAAGGAGTCTTCTACAGAATGCTGTGGAAACAATCCCACCAGCCTAATCGGCTGCTGAGTGCCAGGGCCATGAAAACAAATCATAGCGCGACAACACATTTGGACTCAGAGAAACCATAACTTTCACAAGGCGGTCACCATCCTTCCCACCGTGTGTATTAAATGCAAAGCAGCTGAGAACTGCTCTTCCCGAGAACGCTCAGCCCACACTGGGCTTTCTCCCCGGCGCATGTGGGCCTGAGCCAGGAGGCCCCGCACTGCCCACGGCAAACTGTGCTCACGCCACTTCCGCGAGGGCCTGCCGTTGCAGGCGACAGCAGCGCTCTGCAACAGCAAACCAGAAGGAAGCCCTGTGTCAGGCAACTCTCACACTCGAAAGCTCTCAGACACAAGTTTATTCAGCCACTGGAAGACAACTGCTAGGTCACAACTCTGGTACCAAATATGTCTGTCACTTGGACAACCCTGATTTTAAATGTGAGTACATGTATTAGCTGTTAAAACTTGCACCTAATGATGAAAGACGTTGCCCAAAACTAAAAGAGCTAGAGTTCTAGTAACTGGTCGTGAATAGTCTTATGGCAAAATACACCCCTGGTTCTCCCTTGGGGGCAGGCCATTTACAACCAGAGCCAGAAACAGCCACTCAGTGGGACCCGGCCCCTAGACCCTCCAGGCACCTGGCTGATCGCTGAGGTGAGGAGAACCCCAGGAGAACGGGACAGGCGGCACCATGAAAGGGCCCCAGTGAGCTAGGAAAGGCCTTGGAAATCTCCAGGTGACGTGTCAAGCCTTCTCCCTGAAAAATAGAGGCTGGGGATTTTGTGGCAGGGCTGGAGCAGGAGCAGCGAGATTTCAGAAAGCCTTTGGCATCTTGACAGGGAAGGCACCATCACCGCCACGTCAGCACCGGACTCACTTGTCTGTGTTCTACGTGAAAAAACATGCTTCAGACAAGCAAACAAAATGCATAACCAGTTTACTTTAACAAGATTAACTCCACGTGAGTAACTAACACATAAAACAGCTTCACTTTGGTTTCAGCTGTTTATAGCTGATCACTTCCTGATTCCTTATGGCCTTGGCAATCTCCAAGCCAACGGCCTTCAGCCTGCCAGGTGCTTTTGCATGGCTTCTGTTACTTGGCCCCAGTCCCGCCTGGTTAGTTTCTCGTTCAGCCCATGGAGCTGAGGTGTGTGGCCAAGCTCGCAGCTCCTGGACCCTACTACAGCTGGGCTTCCCTGGCTGGCTGATGTGAACTGCAAATGATAATATTTCCGCTCTCATCATTAGATCTGTGGCGGGAATGTCCTTTACTATACAAACTTACATCAGGTTCATGAAATGAAGACTGCTCAGATCTTATCAAAATGCTTTCTTTCACTGTTTTTAATTTAGCAGTGGTGAAACTTCCTCAACTGGCATCAGCTACTGTACTTTAGGAAAAGAACAAGAGCCTAAACAAAGTGATTAAACACCGCAGCCACGGGAGCAGAGAAAGCACGCGCTTGGTGAGGCCTGCATCTTTCTATGGTGAAGCAGCTCAAAGGCAAAGCCCCTGGCCTGCGTGCTCCGTGCGGAGCCCGCTGCCTGAGGGGCTTTCTGCCGCGTGGCACACAGGCTTTGCTGTGGACACCTCTGCCCAGCAGCGGCCGGCCCGGCGGGCAGAGGCCTCATTGGTCAGACACCAGGAGGACGACGAGGTAAGGTTCAAGACTGGATCTAATAACCTCAAAGATGCTAAACAGAAAGCACATCTGGAATTTCAAAAAACGAGTGACTAGCTGAGGAAAGAATACATACATTCACCTAAGATCGTAACACAAGAGTGCTGACAGAGGCCAGCTCAGGAAACCCTGCCCACGTGCTCAGCCCGAGACTGTGACTGCAGACTCCACACGGTCAGCGGGCTGCCCAGATCACAGCCAGATCCAGCTCGGCGGGCCAGGCAGGAAGCCCCTGTCCTCCATGGCATGTCGGGAAAGCCCACCACTGACTCCGGCCATGGTGGGGGATCCTGCTCCTACCTGCAGGGCCCTGCTGTGGTCTGCGGCATCCTCTCCAGCGAGCGGGACTGTGGGAGGGCAGAGGAGAGCAGACTCCATGCTCTAAACTTGGCCTACTTGGATGTGTTCACTCTGGACTCGGAAGCGTCCAGCCAGGCCCCACCACCCTCAGGCCACAGTCAGCAGGACCATCATTGCTCGCAGCCCAGGCCACATCACTGCCTTGCCCCAGCGTCCTGATGATGAGACCACCACCCCAGACCCTCAATCCCGCGTGGCACGAAGTGTCCTGTGCCTTTACTTCTCAGGCTGAGGCTCTGGGACACTCACCTAGCCTGGTGTTCCCGGGCACCCGGTCTGTCACCAAGGCGAGAAAGCCCTCAGGCGTTTCACCCGGGCACCCGGTCTGTCACCAAGGCGAGAAAGCCCTCAGGCGTTTCACTCTGAATCTCTGCTCCCCTCTGGCTGCCTTGCTGCTGCTCCCGTGTTGGTGGCCCACGCCTGCTGAGGCCACACACACTCGAGGGTGCTCTGTCCTGTTGTGTGTCTCCCTTCTTCATTCTTCTTTCATTTGGCTTCTCAGCCTGGAAGTTCCTCTGACGTATCTTCCTGCTCACGGCTCCCATCTGCGGCCACGTCTCCTGTCATCTCTCGCGGGCACTCTTGGTTTCTGCTATGCTGCAGTTTCTGCCTCCCTCCTGATGCTCGCATGCCTGTCTGGGCACACTGCCCACTCTCCTTCTCAGGGCCCTTAGTGTGCTGACCTGACTTCCTCCACATTCCTCGTCTGGTAGCCTGGGCCTGACGCTTCCCTTTTCAGACTGCCTGCCCTCCTCTTTGGTCTAAGGCTTGTAATGTGTACTCACAGTGTGACAAACAGTAGTATTTGATAAAAACTGCCAGTGTTCCTGCCTGGAGAACCCCATAGACAGAAGAGCCTGGTGGGTTACAGTCCACGGGGTCGCAAAGAGTTGGCCAGGACTGAGCGACTTAGCACGCAGGCAATAAGTGCTGAGGGGACGAGCCTCAGTGAGAGGCTCTACATCAGCCCGGGCAGGACCGGCGTGCTGGATGCTGCTGCAGCCGTGGTGACTGAGGCGGCCGGCCAGCTCCTCCAGCGCCCCGAGCGTGGCCCTGCCGACTCTGGGCTCCTGAAGGGTGGCTCCTCAGAGTCCATGTCTAAGGGCTCTCTCAGCTGGAGCCCTGCGGGTGTGGAGGTGCAGGGTGGGGAAAGAGCGACTCGCCCAGGTCACCTTCACAGGTGCTTCTCACCTGTGAGAAGCCCGATTCCACCCCACAGGAGACTGGGCGGATGAGGGGACGGGGGACAGGCAGTCCCACTCATGACTCTGCCTGTCGCTCAGGACCTGCCTCTCAGTCTGCCGGCCTCCCAGAGGAGGGAGGAGCCCCTCCCGGGACCCTGGGCGCCACCCACACTGCAGCCCCAGGGTGGTCGAGCCGCACTCGTCCCCAGCACTTCGTCCACAGGCCATGTGGCTTTCCCACAGCGGGCGGCTCGGGGCTCCTGCAGTGCCCACGCCGGGAGGCTGGGGCTGCACCGGGTCTGTCTCTGGGTCTGGGGCATGGGCAGCAATTCTCTGTCCCCTCGGTCTTTCCTGCTGCAGGGATCGGAGGGACGGCCTCTGAAGGTGACCCTGGAAGGGGGTTTCCAGCGGCCAGGCCCCGCGGCTCGGCTGGACCCTGAGGTAGCACCGAGGCCCAGGGCTGGCAGGGCGGGCCTGGCACAGGGGCAGCACTATGCAGACAGGAGCCTTGGGCAAGTGGGGCCCTCCTGCTGGTGCCCTCACCTCCTCTGCATGGCCTCCGAGGGCCCAGACAGCAAAGCGCACCTGGGGACTCGGGCCCCTTCTCCATCGGAGCAGGACAGCCCTGCTGGACAGTCACACGGAAAGCTGAAGGTCTGTGGCAACCTCGTGTCTGGCAAGTCTGTCCGTGCCATTTCTCTAGCATCTGCTCACTTCACGTCTCTGTTGTGTTTTGGAAATCCTCGCAATATTTCAAACTTTTTTACTGTTATCAGACTCGCTAGTGATTTGGGATCAGTGACCTCTGATGTTACTACTCACTGAAGGTGCAGATGGTCAGCGTTTCTTAGCAATAAAGTATTTCTAATGAAGGCATGTACTTTGTTTTTTAGATATAATGCTACTGAACACTTACTAGAGTGCAGTGTAGTGTAAACGTAACTTTTACATGCACTGGGAAACCCCAAATTCGTGTGACTTTGCTGCAGTGGTCTGGACCCGAGCCCACAATATCTCAGGTACAGAAACTCAAACTCTGAGCACCAGACTACTACATTTTTTCTTTACGTTAGTATTTTAAAATACTCAGTTCTCTTGTGCCCCTAAGTAGATTTTTGAGCATCTCTGAAGTGTCCGGCGTCTGTCTCCTTTCACAGGCTACAGAGGCCTCGATGTTCAACAGTCTGTGGGTCCCACAGACCTAACAGGCTTTCCACCTCATCTTTTATATCAGCCGTGCTTGGAGCTATCAGAGCAACTGGCCTCTGTGTCTCTACTGGGCCCGTGGCCCTGGTTCCAGACGTGGCTCCAGCATCAGTGGCATGGGAGACCCTCGGGGGATCCACCCTCGACTGCTTCTTCGGCCCCTAGCTCCTGCCACTTCCTCCAAACCGCACAGCCAGTCACGCTGAGCCGCTCCGGTCCCGGCCACCAACTCGGGACACAGGGGTCTCCCTCCACACAAGGCTGGCTCCCCTCAGTCAGGTATCCCTCACAAGCCACAGGGTCAGTTTTTCGTGCTCCCCAAACCCCTATGAACATGAAGGCTATCAAGGTCAAGTGAGTTTCACACTATCTGTTAATGCGTCTGCCACGTGGACAGAGGGCAACGGCTCCTGGAGGGGGGTGTGCCTGTATTTGCATCCTAACTGCTCCGCACAAAGCCCCATGTGGGGCGAGTCTGAGGGGGAGCAAGGGCAGCGCTGCAGTGGTGGGCATTCTGGAGAGAAGTGACCCACTGAGTGGCTGTGGAGCACTTAACACCCCATTTACTAGTAAGAAACACAACCTGCACGTAAACAGTAAACAGAAAGCAACAACTTTATATCAAGAGTGACAGCAGCAACTAGCTGGACCAACTACCAGAACGAACAGAGAAGTTCAGATCAGACAACAGGCAGAAGCAGGCTGGACCAGCAAGGGGAGAATCTGCCCTTCCTGGATGTTAAAAGGATGGCCAAGCAACTCACACTTTCGTCTGAAAGCTAACAGTGCAGCACTAAGAAAATAATGGGCTTCCCTGGTGGCCACTGCGAAGAGCCCACTGTGACACAGGAGATGTGAGTTCCACCACTGGCTCGGGAGGATCCCCTGGAGGATCTTGCATGGCAACCTGCTCTAGCATTCTTGCCTGGAGAATCCCATGGACAGAGGAGCCTGGTGGGCTACAGACCAGGGGTTGCAAGGAGTCGGACACGACTGAGCACGCAGACCCAACGAAATAACAAACAACACTTTTACATTTCTTGAACTAATTATAGTCATTCCAGGGGAAAATATTTAAACTACCCCCTTCAGCCACTTCTAAATCTTACACTTGAAATCTCTCCTGATGTTACCCTTACTTTGTAGAGGATGTGGACCACGAGCGTCCTGCTTTCTGTGCTTAATGCATTAACTCAGCGTTAAGAGAACGTGCAGTCACAACCTGGCATTCTACACATCCTTACAAGGACCGAACACATGAACTGAATGAAACTGTACAAATCATGTGATACTTTAAAAGAATTTACTTTTGTTTTACTTAATTAGCAACCATAAATTAACTTTAAAATTGTCACGACCTTCATTCAGAAAGCCAAAGCTGAGAGTGTTATCTCCAGAGAGGACTGAGTACTACTCAAGGATGCAAGGAGGTCAGTCCGATTCCCTTCTGCGATCTACAGCAAGCTCCTCGGCACCGAGCTCACTGCTCACGAGGCCAAGGCACACACCCGACCTCCAGAAATGAGGCCTGCAGTGCCTTCATGTTCATCTCAGTACGGGGCGAAGGCAGCAACTCAGACTGAAATTAAACCTTGGAAGCAGTCATTTTTTATATCGTTTGGAATTAAAAACATATTAAATTGTTCTATTATGAAAATTCTGTTCTCTATATTGTGTTTCAGACCATGTCTGTATCTTAAGGCTATGGAACAATTTTTGTAATTGTAATAAAAAAACAAATTATTGACTTTAACTTAAGAAAATTGTTGCTCAAATGACTAAATATTCATTTAGAACAAAACAAATCCTTCTCTGAAGTGTATGGTACACCAGTTGCTCATTTCCACAGGTTAATGAACTGTAGGTAGTGATGTTACATCTGTCATTTTTCCTGTGTCTCATTTTTATGCCTTTATTCGCAGCCTGGGGAGGGTTTCCACGCCACACATAACATGGTATCAGCTGTCGACACTACTGCAGAAGCGAAGGGGCCTCCTCCTTTACACCAGCACTAACAGGCAAGTGAGCAGAAACTGAGGGGTGACTTTGAGCTAGGAGACACACATCTGAGTTCTAGTCCTAGCTTCCTAAATGTGTCCATTAACTCTGAAATCACCTCACTTGCAACATTTGAAACAATTGTCCTTAATGCCAAAATAGCAAGTACCATCTAAAGTAGCCATTTATTAAGTGTTTACCTACTTGCGCAGTATGTGCATTTTCAAAGTTCTAGGAACAAACATTTTTGTTGTGCCACTGCATAAAACACAAAAAGAATGTGTGTTAAAGGACTTTTGAGAATTTTCAATCTGAGACCCTGCTTTGTGAAAGATCCTCAGTGTTCTCCCTACTTGCTGCAAGTGATAAATCCTCCCTTCGTCCCACACTAAAAAAAATAATAATAATAATTTTAAATCCTTTTAGAGTGCTAGGTGCCACCTTTTCATAAATTCATAACTTTTAATGTAAACGATTCCTCTGCTTTATCTGTTTTGAAAGTATAAAATTTTGTAAACTAAATCAGCTTCAAAAACTAAGAAAAATCAAAAAGATTGCTTAGCTACAGTTCTGTCTGTAACAGGATTTCGCTAGCTTGCTCAGAAATGTCAACATTTCAAGGGAAGCAAAAGAGCTTCAGGTGCCCCCCAGTGGTACTTGCTCCTCTGCGACCCCATCAGCATCTCACTACAGCTGCCTCTGTGGCCTCTCCTGGTCAGAGCAGATATTTCCAGCACTCTTTCCTCCTCCAGAAATGAAGTGACTTCACAAACATGCACTGAGTCTTCAGCACATGGACCCTGGTCTTTCAAGGTCTCGTAGCATAAATTCTACTGAGCCCACTCTCCAGGCTATAGAACAAACTCACATAGTACCCAGCACTGCTGACTAACAGGATGAAGCTGGTCAGAAGAAGTGAAGTGCCAACAGACTGTGAGCACCCCCATCGGGCCAGATTCCTTTTGTATCTCCTCTCCGCTTAATGCTCTCAACAGAGCAGTGCCGCGATGCAGAAGCGAACCTGGGAGGAAGGGGCACGCTGGGAGGGACGGACCTGGAAGGGCACTGCCAAGGCTGCCCCATCCAGAGCTCTTCCCAGGATGTCGCCACCAGACCAAAATTTAAAGTATTAATAAGCAAGTATTTCAACTAGTATATTTTACTGCAGCTTTCTACTGAAGGTGCTGTTCACTGGTGGAGAGGACTAATTAACCTTCACTAGTACATTTTGGGCTCGTTATCCTACTGTCTCTTGAAAATATTACTAAGAAATACACTGGCACACCAATTACAATTTACACTGTAATTAATTTATCCTACTGATAAACTAACACATTACATTGTGGTCGTTTATCTCATAGAAGCTTTACATTCTAATTGAGTTGAAATAATAGGGCTAGAAAGGTTTTCTTCTGACTTCAATGCCTCAAAAAATATCTGATTTTGATGGTATTAAGCAATGTGAAGTCAAGTCAGCCTTAGAAAACATCATTACGAACAAAGCTAGTGGAGGTTATGGAATTCTAGTTGAGCTGTTTCAAATCCTAAAAGATGATGCTGTGAAAGTGCTGCACTCAATATGCCAGCAAATTTGGAAAACTCAGCAGTGGCCACAGGACTGGAAAAGGTCAGTTTTCATTCCAATCCCAAAGAAAGGCAATGCCAAAGAATGCTCAAACTACCGCACAATTGCACTCATCTCACATGCTAGTAAAGTAATGCTCAAAATTCTCCAAGCCAGGCTTCAGCAGTACGTGAACCGTGAACTCCCAAATGTTCAAGCTGGTTTTAGAAAAAGCAGAGGAACCAGAGATCAAATTGCCAACATCCACTGGATCATGGAAAAAGCAAGAGAGTTCTAGAAAAACATCTATTTCTGCTTTATTGACTATGCCAAAGTCTTTGATTGTGTGGATCACAATAAACTCTGGAAAATTCTGAGAGATGGGAATACTAGACCACCTGACCTGCCTCTTGAGAAACCTATATGCAGGTCAGGAAGTAACAGTTAGAACTGGACATGGAACAACAGACTGGTTCCAAACAGGAAAAGGAGTACATCAGGGCTGTATATTGTCATCCTGCTTACTTAATTTCTATGCAGAGTACATCATAAGAAATGCTGGGCTGGAAGAAGCACAAGCTGGAATCAAAATTGCCAGGAGAAATATCAATAACCTCAGATATGCAGATGGCACCACCCTTATGGCAGAAAGTGAAGAAGAACTAAAAAGCCTCTTAATGAAAGTGAAAGAAGAGAGTGAAAAAGTTGGCTTAAAGCTCAACATTCAGAAAACGAAGATCATGGCATCTGGTCCCATCACTTCATGGGAAATAGATGGAGGAACAGTGGAAACAGTGGCAGACTTTAGTTTTTGGGGCTCCAAAATCACTGCAGATGGTACCTGCAGCCATGAAATTAAAAAGACACTCCTTGGAAGAAAAGTTATGACCAACCTAGACAGCATATTCAAAAGCAGAGACATTACTTTGCCAACCATAGTCAATGTTATGGGCTTTCCAGCGGTTATGTATGGATGTGAGAGTTGGACTGTGAAGAAAGCTGAGCGCCAAAGAATTGATGCTTTTGAACTGTGGTGTTGGAGAAGACTCTTGAAAGTCCCTTGGACTGCAAGGAGATCCAATCAGTCCATTCTAAAGGAGATCAAGCCTGGGTGTTCTTTGGAAGGAATGATGCTAAAGCTGAAACTCCAGTACTTTGGCCACCTCATGAGAAGAGTTGACTCACTGGAAAAGACTCTGATGCTGGGAAGGATTGGGGGCAAGAGGAAAAGGGGACGACAGAGGATGAGATGGCTAGATGGCATCACCGACTAGAGGGACATGAGTCTGAGTGAGCTTCGGGAGATGGTGGTGGACAGGGAGGCCTGGTGTGCTGCAATTCATGGGGTCGCAAAGAGTCGGACACGACTGAGCGACTGAACTAAACTGAAGCAGTTTAAGAAGAAGCCACACTTAGCGAAGTCAGAGAAAGACAAATATATTATATTGCTTATACGTAGAATCTAAAAAAATGGTACAAGTGAACTTATTTACAAAACAGAAACAGAGTCACAGGTGTAAAAAACAAACTTATTGTAACCAAGGGGGTAGTCAGTCAGGGGAGGGATAAACTGGGAAACGGGGACTGACATATGCACACTACTATATATAAAAGAGATAACTAAAAAGGACCTACTGTACACAGGGAACTCTTCTCAATAATCTGTGATGCTCTCCATGGGAAAAGAATCTGAAAGGGTGATGTATCTATGTATATAACTGAGTCGCTTTACTGTACAGGGGGAACTAACAAAACATTGTAAGTCAACTCAATTTCAATAAAATTTAAAAAAATAAACAAACATAAAAAAACCCAAGCCTTTCAGAAACATTTGATGTGAACAACTGTCCCTCAAAAAGAAATCTTAGCCAGTTAGCAGCTTATTACAGTGGGAAAAGTCAAACTCACATGATATATTTTAAAGTTTTGCAAAAGGCAATTATTAGATGAAAATGCTAATTATGTAGTGGAAAAGAAAGCTATTTAATTTCATGTTAAATGTATCATATACATGTTCATTAACTATGCGGTTGTAAAAAAGAAAGTGGATACAGCTGCTACTCTAATGTTAACACACTGGAGTTTCTTTTAAAAATGATACCAGAATACATTTTTAGGTGTGTGAAAAGATAATTAAGTTGAAACCAGATGTGTTTCTGAGGAATACACTTATTTTTAAATTATTGGTTAGAAAACAGTAACTATGGAGGGGAAAACCATGAACCACTGCTAAATACTGTGAGCATTCAATAACCGGTGGGCACCGTGCAAGAGGCTGAGACGGCAGCGGTACCAGGACAAGGCATGGAGGCTGAGGCTGCCTCCGGAGCGGGCACCAGACCAGCATTGTCAGGCCCAGGATGCAGCAGCACTGAGCCCAGGGCTGCCTCTGGAGTGGGCAACAGATCAGCGTTGCCAGGGCCCACGGGTGGCAGCGGGCCGGGGGCTCCCACGCACACAGCTAGCGGGCACAGGGAGGGGCTGGGCTGGAACTCAGGCCTCCATGCCCCCGCAGGGGTCCTCACCCATGACAGACCCATGGACAGGCACCCCGCACACCCTACTGGGGGGCAGACAAATCCTCCCCTGGCTAGCTTCTCTCTCAAGAAGCAGGAAGCACAGATGGGGCCGAAGGGTCCTGCCCATAACCCCTGCCTTCCCACACAGCAAGCAAACCAAGTGACTTCCCTTCTCTTCCAGCTGACCCCTAGCTTCGAATCTTCCTCCACCAAGTCTGCTTCTGAACCCACGCTGCTCATGACTTGTTTCTCTTCATGGTGACCACGAAGGGACCCTTTCTGCATAACAACCTAGGGCACTACACCCCAGGTATCCACCATGGTCCCGGGGCTGCCAGCCCTCCTGGGAAGGTGAAATGTACCATGACAATCTGAAAACAATAGGAAAACCTGGTCTTCCTCTGCTGTCTTTGTTCACGACACAGTCATCCATCCTCTCTGGTTTTATCCAGAAGGTTTCCAAGTTGCTCATTTTCCATCTCACTACATCTTTCAGACCGTATTTCTCACGCACACTGAAAGGCCTTCATCAGAAATGCTCCTGGGAGTTAAGTTTTGTGAGCTTATATAAATTAAGATGGAAATGTCATGATAAAGCAGTCATCACAAGTCCCACCTATTTCTAACAGTCTTCATGGCCCCAGGACAAGGGATCAAGGGTTTCAAAATACAAAGGCACTTATGAAAACAGTTATTTGTTTCTTGAATAAACTGTACTTCTCTGTTAAGAAACTGATTCTAGGGAATTTAGTTCAGAAGTGTTGTTGTTGTTGTTCAGTCACTCAGTCGTGTCTGACTCTGTGACCCCACGGACTGCAACACACTAGTCTTCTGTTTTTCCATATTTCCCAGAGTTTCTTAAACTCATGTCCATTGAGTCAATAATGCCCTCCAGTCATCTCATCCTGTCGTCGTCTTTTCCTCCTGCCCTCAATCTTTCCCAGCATCAAGGTCTTGACATACTAGCAATTACTACTTACTTTATACACAACAAATGATGAGTAAGACCTCATTCAGAAATTTACGTAAAAATTTGTCTTTTTAGTGGTACAAAGTATTTACTTTAAATAACAAATATGCTGTTTCCTATTCAGAACACCTGCCTTACAATCAAATTCATATTTAAAAGGAACTAGGGCCTGAGTCCAAGTTTTCCGGTTGAGATGTTCGCTGTACACTCTGATAGAGCATCACGTCTCAGAGGTTATCATTAGGACTGCTTCTTCATTCAGCGTCTTGCCTCTGTATTGCTTTCCTGAAATTATAAGTTTATTTATATTCACACTGCTGATGAAGAAACGCAACTTTTAATTGTGAGCAGCTGTAATATTCGAGTGCGCGGCTGAGCAAGTGCAGCGAGGCGGTGTGTGCCGTCACAGCTCCGAGGGCCATGCGGGGTCTTGTCTACGTGCCACTGAATTACTTTATTGGAGGTTTGTTTCTTGAGTTAATCTTCTCCTGATGAGGCTTTGAAACACTGTGATTTGTTAATATTAATAACAGTTATCCAAAAAAAGCACTCTCGTAGCCTTTCTATCTCTGTGGATTGACTGTAATACCATATTCCACAACATGTAGCTCTTTTGTGAACCACATGATGCCATTTTTAAACAAGTATTTAAATCCAAAAATATTTTATTACTCAAGAAGGCAACTATTAGAACAATTAAGGGGTGCAGTGATTGTATATAACCACAAGGAGAGAGTAATGTCTTTCTACTGTAAAATTTTAATATAAAACACAACTTTTAAAATATTAATAAACTGCCCTTTTGAAAATAAAAGGGCTAGTCTCATAACAGTCTTTGATATTTCAACTTGCGAAGTACACCATGGCTGATCCTATTTGGGCTCTATTATCTCAAATGCCTTTATAACCTTCAGATAAAAGAAGAGGCTCTAATTCACATAATGGCACATATTACCTGTCTGTCAATGAGACGTTTGAAAGCATCTTTTTATTAGAAACACAAATCAATATGCCCAAGGGATTATAATAACTGCTGGATGCAAGCTGTATTATCATTTCATCCTTGCTGTTCTTGCTCTGAGCAACTTATTATTATGAATGGCGTGAAAATGGCAACCTGTCACAATTGATTTTTCTTAACCTCTTGCAAGAATTTTTCCCTCGTAAATGTAATCAAGTATCATCTTATTAAATATATCTCAAGCTAGGCTTTATAAAACAGTCCATTACTCTAACTGTATTCCTTATAATTTAAAATTTCATCAAATATTACTGTAAAAGTAACTGCTTTATAAGCTTTTGATTTGTTCAAAGTTTTAAAACAGAATTTTTGAATTTTGTGTGGACACCAATCCCTGCTTCTCATCTGCCTCAGTGAGCACTACAAGGGGAACATTCTGATTCCAAGAAGCTCTAAGAATTTCTTTTAGAACTTTCCTCCACTCTAATTATATTTTAGGATTTATTCTTAATCCCCACGTCTGAATAAAACATGCTGCATTTTAAACAGTATTTTAATAAGCTCCTGCAATAAGGATAAAACAGTATTTCTGATTATAAAATTATCAAGTTGGATTTATAGAACCAATTTCAAGACCATTCAAGAAGGATGAATTTAAGCAGGATGTCTGCGAGTCATAGAGTTTAGTTATAACCAATAAATCTAGGCAGGATCTTATTTATCTCACTGTGGTGTCCACTTGGGAGAGTGGCTCTCTGTCTCTGGTGTGTGTCAGAGACCCCAGAGGTTTGGACTGGGAAAATCTAGGGGTTGGGGGGACTTCAGTCAGATCAGTGCCTGGATGGCACCAACCCAGGGCCATTCAACCTAGGGGTGTGGGTCAGGGGCCAGAGTAAGGCAGGAGGCTGAGCCCTGAAAGGTGCCAGGCTCCCTGCTGTATAAAAGGGCACCCTTGGGATAAAATCCCATGTATCTGCTGCCACAGAGCGATGAACCCAGTGGGCACCTTGTGAAACCTAGTTCAGGTCCATGGGTGACTGCACTCCTCTCCTCCTTTGCTGTCTGAAGTTGTCTTTAAAAAAGCAGCTGGAGAACAAAATGGACAAAATGACAAAAAGGAGAGTCGCTCCCACAAGGCTGTGGATGCTAGCTGAGTATGTAACTTTTAAAGAATATTTTATGAAATAACCAGTACTAAACAGTCAAATGATCTAACACGCATCTAGGAGGGTATTTTACACAGCACACAGGGTGGTCCACAAGAAGCCCCACCTCAAAGGGGAAGTGATCCTCACACTCCGAGGACTGCAGAGAGTGCCTGGGGGTACTGCCAGAGGGCTCAGGGCTCCCCGAAGATGGACACCTGTGCCATGTGCAGAAGCCTGGAAGGAGGGCCTTGTGAGTGGGCATGGGTACTGAGAGGGGTGATGTACAGGGCCGCGGGGCACTGACCTCGCTGCCTGCTGGGGTTGGTGGGCAGCTACTGTCTGATATGGAAAGCTGTCGCCCCTCTACTCCTCAGGTGCTCCCACCTGACAACCTGGAACTGTGGACCAGACCGTTCTCCACTTCTGCTCTGGGGCTCTTGACAATCAGCTTGAGAAGACCACATACTCGCTACTGGCTCTACCAGAACTCTAAGATGTAGCTGGGTCTCAGTAATTTAGGGGCCTGAATGGTTGAGCAATAATCTCAATGCTTTTAGTCTCAAACTCTTATCCTGTTCTGCATCAATTTCACTACATCAATTATCATCACTAACTTTCCACGAACAGTGCTTTACCTGTAGTGGTTTTCATCCTAGGAACTTAGAGCAGTTAAAAATTTACATGACCCTTCTGTATTCATGATAATAGAAGTAGGAAACAAATGAAATATGGAGTAATGGGGCGGGGGGAGAGTGGGGAGATACTGGCAGATTAGTTGATGACTGTGACTCTTTGATTTTTACTATTTTTAACTGAGGTACAGCTGATTTACCGTGCTGTGTTAGCTAGGTCTTCAGCACGGTGCTTCAGTTGTACATCTATCTATGTCGTCTTCTTCGGGTTCTCACAAAGTACGGTTCTTATGCAATACTGGATGGAGCTCCCTGTGCTATACAGTAGGTCCCTGCTGGTGACATATAGTGGTGTGTGTATGTTAATCCCGACCTCCTCTTTTAGTTCTCACCCCCGTCATTCCCTTTTTGTAACCATAACTTTGTTTTCTGTGTCTGTGAGTGTAAATATTTTTTACAAAATCAAAGAAGCCAGGCCATATTTTAGATGGCAACTGTTCTCCATATTACAGTATATAATTTCTCATTAAGAAATTATTTGTATATTTAAATTACTAACCAGATGCCTACAAAACTTATTCTTCTAAAACATATTTTCTCTCTGTGTAAACAGACTGTCTTTTCTTTTATTGGAAGCATCAATAGTCTTGTGATATTTTCTCACCAGAAACAAAATCAACACATTCTTTTCCCCACGGAGGCACTGGTCAGCGTCTACTCCCATGGCTCCTCCAGTACTTTGGGCCCTGCTAGAAGCCAGCCCGGTCTTCCCTGCTCCCCACTGGCCGAGCACTCCTGGCCGCCCCACACCCAGACGGGTCTGTGCAGGACATTCACGGCCCGCTCCTTCACCTGCTGGCCCTTCAGCTTCTCATCCCCAGGGCGTCCACAGCACCGACCTGCCGCAGCCCGCCTGAGCTCCAGAAACGCCTTCCTCTCAATTCTCCTCTGCCTCAGCCCTTCACAACCGGCACCTGCAGGCTCTGTGAGGTTCCTCACTTCTAGTTCCAGCTCTGTGTTAAAGGCCTGGAAGCTCGCTGTAACCACATTGCAGGTGGGCAGCAGCACATGGCATCACACATCCCCAATTCTCCCTCTCTCGAGGCTAGGGGAGGCCACAGGGTCCTGGTCACTCCAGTGCTCGGGCCAAGGGTACACGGCTGCACTGCTGACTGCCCGGACAGGACGTAGTGTGTGACCTGCCACGCCAGCTTCTTATCCCCATGGTCACCAGGTGTGTTTCCAGGACAGGTCCATGAGGGGCTGCGCTGAGCAGAGCACCTGCCCACGCGTCAGATGTGTACACAAGCAGAGAGGAAATGTCTGGTGTGTGCCCTTCCACCTGACACTCCATCCCTCAATGTTCCCACAGACATTCACTCACAGGGCAGCTCTCAGAGTGGATGAGTAGGAACAGTGTGGCTTCCCTGAAGAAGTCCGATGAAAGTCAAAGCGTTTTAAAGGTTAGCTTTTGTTTCCACTAGGTTTCTGTGAAATCCAGAAATGAGCTGGTTTAAGAAGCTACTGAGATGTAGTTTGCAGATAATAACATCTTACAAATACTAAACATTTCTTTCTTCCCTTCTCTGTTTAAGATTCAAACATTACACATTCTTTTCATTCGACACACATCAACTCACCCTAAATAAATCACATCAGCTACTTTTTGCTCACTATAGCATGTTTTTAACATTTTCCTGAATTTCATTCTTATAAATCTAGCATTTAACACTTAGAAAGATTTAATGACCTATGCACATTGAGAGATGTTATTTCTCCCCTAAGATGATTCCTTGATTTGTAAGACTGCTTCCATGTCAAGCTGGTGCTCATCACCCAGAGTGCCTTGCGGGAGAAGCAGCCCCGCGCAGACAAGGCAGGTCCCTTCTGTGCCTGCCGGCTCTGCTTGGGGGCCACTGTGCAGACTCCCAACACCACATGCACAGCCTGTGAGCAGCTGGGAGCACTGCGAGGGCCTCCCAGCAGAAGGACTGCAGCAAACGCTGGCCAAGCCCCAGGAAGGGACACGTCAGCTCCCCATGTGAGGCCGACAAGTGCCTGAGCAAGGGTCCAAGTCCAATCCTGCAGGACCAAGACGCTTTTCCTAACCCAAGGACACTGAGAAGGCTGTCTAAAACAAGGAGGAGGAGGAGAGGAGGAGCAGAGGAGGGGGGAGGGCAGACACAAGGCCTGACAGGGTAGGGGCTGTTGGGGGTGTGTCCTAACTGGCAGTGGGGCTTGGGCACTCATTTCGACTAATATTTCACTTCATAGAAAGGTAATAAGGAGAGACTACATCAATCGAGTGTCCAGAGGCAAAGAGCTGGTCAGTGGCAACACCCAGAGTCTAGCCCAGGCCTCCAGGGTCAGAGTTCCTAACTGCATCATAAACTCAGGAAATGTCACTGGCACCCAAGGGAACAGCTCACTGAGCCAACACCAAAGGTGACCTGAGAAAAGAAGTGACCGTGGGCAGATAGGGAGAGTGGCAGAGGCGAGCTGCACTGAAGGGTAAGGGAGAACTAAAGAGGTGTATCAGAGTCTTAAGACTTTAAAGCTAATATTTACAACTAAATTTATCCTCAAATAGCATCATAAATGTAAAAGTACAATGAATGAGGAAAAAACCCTAGAAATCATACATGCATTATTAGACACCCTAGTTTCGCCCACTGAAGGAAAAAAAAACACCATGCTTGCTGGAAAACACACATAACTATGTATGTGATGCTAACTCTTGTCATTAGTATAATAATTTATTTTTAAATAATTTAACTTTATTGCAGAATACTGACATATATCTGATTTGCTCAAATTAAGGCAAAGTTTATAAAACTTGGTTGATATAAATCAACGAGATTTATTTCTCATTATCAAAATCAGAATTTCTACTAAAACAACAGCAGCACAACCTTTTCCTTTGACTTCTGTAAACATGCGCCAGGCAGATACCTGGAGCCCCAACAGACACGGAGACATGAGCACCATCGGCCTCACTGCTCTCCGTCATCGCCAGAAAGCGCCTCTGCAAACGGCCCAACCATTCAGAGAATCAGGGATGCTTTGCTAGCCTCTGAAGGGTTAACTATTTTTAAAAAATACTATTTAGCTGAAAAAATGAGGTGCATCCTGTCCTAAAAGGTATCTTTTCAAAGAATGATTTCATTTCTATCGCCTGGTTATAAAATTTCCTACAGAAGACAAGCTCTTCTGTTAATTACTCACATAGCAGGCACAGCTCCATAAGAGGACTTTTTGTTCTACTCAGATACACACAAATTATATTTCAAAGAAAAATGAGTAAAATGCAGTAAGAAAGAGCTTCTCATTCAGCAGATATTAGCATATACTATAACTTGATACAAAACATGTTACTTAAATAATAACTACTGAGAATTCAAACTAACTTTTTCTTATGATTTAACTTATATACACAATGACTACATAAGTAACAATTTTAGGACTATAATAGGTATATAATTTTAGGAATATAATCTAGCAGTCTTTAAAACTAAAATCTAGTTTTCAACATGCTTCTTCTGAAATGGAAATAACTTAAAATTACTTTAAGAATACACTATCAAGTTAAATACCATAAAAACATTAATACAGATTCATTTTAAGTGAACCATCAACATAAAAATAGAGCGGAAATTATAAAATAAATAGACTGAGGAGAAATTAAAAGACCCATAATTAACTATTAAATTATGGGCAAATTATACATACAACAATGAAAATTTAAGAGACATATAAAACTCTGATTAAGCAAAGAAAAATAGTTCTGAAATTTCTTCCAGACAAGCCTGCTGTTACACAGAGAATCCACGTCCCAGATCACCAACACAGGAAGCCCAGCTCCTGTGATATGCACGAAGTTAACACGACCGAGCCGCCCAGAGCCGCCTGTCCTCTCAGGGAAAGCAGAGGCCACTCATTAAAGCAGTCAGTGCTCCATCTAACCTACCTTGTTTTTCGGATTTGATGTGTTCATGACACTTCTAGTCTCTTTTCCAGTATAGATGACCACACCTATTACAGTACCTGCAAAACACAACAGTGGCCCTTACAGAGAAACTTAAATGGTAAGCACAGAGGTAACACCTCCGAGTTAATCATTTTGATGGAAAATATTAATATACCATTTGATTCTATACATATTTATCTAATAGCATATTTAATTTTGGAAGCTCAATAAAATCTAATCTTAACTTTAAAAACAGGCTTTGAAAAACTCAACTGATTTCTCACGCAATGAAAATGCACTCTCTTTGGTAACAACAGAAAGTGTGACAACAGAAGCTGTCTGTTCACTAATGCCCACTAAAATGGTAACTTCAGGACTGAAGTTACACTGAGAGAGTCTACATTAAACTGACCAAACTTGTGACCACAAACAAAAGGTGAGCCATTTCTGCTGAACAGGAGTCTGAGAGCATCTTTCCACTGTAAAGATTCAGGACAACCAGGTACAAGCAACTTTGTGGACATTTCAGCACACAGACAATGAAAACAGTAAGAGAGATATTACAAAGACAGTATTTGCTTTTGGAATTTGTATGTCTCTTTTACTCACATCTCCTGAAAGTTTGGTTTTCTAATCATACTTGTCAGAAAGAAATTGTTAACTTTGTGCTCTATCAAATTTAAGATAAAAGAATGATAAAATACCCCAAGAACGATCTATAGATTACAAAGGCTCAGATCAGAGGTACTCATTTCTGAAATACAACTTAAAAACCATGGGGATGTCCCCGGTGCTCCGGTGGTTGAGAATCCGGTGGTTGAGTGCAGGGGACGCAGGTTTGGTCCCTGCTTGGGGAACTAAGATCTCACATGCTGCAGGGCAATCACAGGGTACGAGTGAAAGTCACTCAGTCGTGTCCGACTCTGTGACCCCACGGGCCATGGAATTCCCCAGGCCAGAATACCGGAGTGGGCTGCCTTTCCCTTCTCCAGGGGATCTTCCCCAAAATGCAAGGAAGATCCTGTGGGCCGAAATTAAGGCCTGAGGCAGCCAAATAAAAAAGTGAAAATACCTAAAAACAAAAACACGGAAGTCTGTTTCGTGAACTGCTGCTATGAGTAATTTATATTCCTTTCACAAAATTTGAAAGTGAGAAAGACAATGTCTATACTACTGACTGAAGTCAACCACTGCACAACTGACCATGTAATATACGAGCCTCTGCTGTCTCTACTGTAGCGTGTGGAATCTGCAGTGCTGAGGCAGGACGCGTGGGGCAGACGCGGCCGTGGTGATCTTGGGTCCACGGGAGCAGGACAGCTGCTGTCACTCTCTCATCCCTCCACAGAACCCCGGAAAGGCAGAAGATGCCAGGTACCTGCTCAGCGTGACATCCTCCGAGGTCACGTCTGCTCCTTCTTAGAAATATGCCTTTGTTCCCTTTTTAATTGAAAGCCCCTGGTGAAGCCGGGAGGCTTGCATTTACTGTGGTCTTGAGCCCTGTGTGACTGTGGGCTTCCACTCTGCCAATGGCGGACACACAAGAGTGACTTCACGGTGAGACCTGCACGGAGTCAGGGCTCCACCAACGGGCACATAAGGGGAGGAGTAAGACCACAGGAGGAGAGGGGGAGCAACAACCCCCCTCAAGACCGAAGTCTGAATCATGAGCTGCAGGCTGGTACCTGTTCTCTGCCTTTCGAACTCCATCCTGTTTTTCTGTCTGTACCTGCTCAGCGTGACATCCTCCGAGGTCACGTCTGCTCCTTCTTAGAAATATGCCTTTGTTCCCTTTTTAATTGAAAGCCCCTGGTGAAGCCGGGAGGCTTGCATTTACTGTGGTCTTGAGCCCTGTGTGACTGTGGGCTTCCACTCTGCCAATGGCGGACACACAAGAGTGACTTCACGGTGAGACCTGCACGGAGTCAGGGCTCCACCAACGGGCACATAAGGGGAGGAGTAAGACCACAGGAGGAGAGGGGGAGCAACAACCCCCCTCAAGACCGAAGTCTGAATCATGAGCTGCAGGCTGGTACCTGTTCTCTGCCTTTCGAACTCCATCCTGTTTTTCTGTCTGTGCTCTCCGGTCTAGTCTCTAGGGACACCCAAGGGGAAGGGGTTTCCCTGCTGCCTGACATCTGATACTAAACTTTCTTCGGAGCAAGAGTGCTGCAAACTACATGGTACAGGTTCTATTTTTAAATTTCTAAGTGGTCATGAGGACTAATTTTGTAAAATACTACATCAATAAATTATTGAGAAACAAAACTCTTTGAGACAATATATGTCCCAATTTTCTTAACATTAAATTACTTCATTAAATTCTTAAATAAGTTTTCAAATATTTACTCTCACTACTGTATTTATCATTATCAGTATCAGCCTGGACCCTGTCTGGGCACACACACCCAGCAGTCCTGCTCTGGGGCTCAGCCTGGACCCCGTCTGGGCACACACGCCCAGTGATCCTGCTTTGGTCCTGCTCTGGGGCTCAGCTGGACCCCGTCTGGCACACACGCTCAGTGGTCCTCCTCTTGGGGCTCAGCTGGACCCTGTCTGGCACACATACCCAGTGATCCTGCTCTGGGGCTCAGGTGGACCCCGTCTGGCACACATGCCCAGTGGTCCTCCTCTGGGACATCCCATGAACCCATCTGGGCAGACATGCCCAGTGGTCAGGCTCTGGGGCTCTCCCTGGACCCTGTCTGGCACACACGCCCAGTGGTCCTGCTCTGGGGCTCCGCCTGGACCCCATCTGGGCACACAGTCCAGTGGTCCTGCTCTTGAGGACTCGTTCTTGTTTCCAGGCTCAGCCACTTATGATTGCAGACTGACATCCACCTGTCACTGAAACCTGGTGGGTTCCTGGCTCTCTGAACCAACAAGGGGAAGGAACACGGCCCCCTGGGAAGTCCATTTGTCCCTCTCTGGTGTCCTCAGTCCTTGTGTCTGTCTGTCAACTTTAGTCCTTGCTCCCAGACATTCAGTTCCTACAAGGAAGGAAGACTTGAGTTTACTCCACCAGAAAGCAACTTGAATTCAATTGACACTTTTCTCTTTTTTAATTTTTATTGGGGTATAGATGATTTACAATGTTAGGGTTAGTTTCAAATGAACAGTAAAGTGAATCTGTTATACATATATTGATAAATAAAACAAAATGATAAACAATAAAACTTATCTACTCTTTTTTAGATTCTTTTCCTGTACAAGCCATTACAGAGTACTGAGTAGCATTCTCTGTGCTACACAGTAGGTCTTACTAGTTATCCATTTTCTGTATAGTAGCGACATGTAACCTTTAAAGAATAAGATTTTTAAAAATTCTGGTCTTTCCTTCTCAATTTGTAATCAAGTAAAAGACGATAAGAGTTCCTATAATATTTCTGTAAGTCCAAAGTATTTTAAGCATACTTCAGTATATGGGAGTTAAGTAATATAAAATAAAAATTATTCACATTAATAACGCTTTTAAATAGTTAAGCATGTTAAAAGATTTCAAATTCATTAAAAAAGTTTGCATTTTAAAAATTCCTAAATAGAAATTAAAATGAAATGTGCTTTATTTAAACTTTTGGAATGGATGGTTTTAAACAACCTAAACAGTCTCTCAGAAGAAAAAAATACTCCAGCAACTGTATTCTGTACCTTAACAAGAAAGGGTTACCTATGCAGTAATTGCAGTAGTATGCACACACACACTCCTAACTGTGTCTCCAATGCCACGGTTCACAACTGGGAGCTACACTACCTGCCAAGGTCACGCTGGGAGTGAGGTCAGGAGAGAAATGGTGTGCATAGAGAATTATCTGGGGCCCACAAGCCCGGTTCTTTGAGAAGTACACAAGTCACTAGGACTGTGGACCAGTGGGAACAGTCTAACAAACATGCAGGAACAAAGATGAAATGGATTTATAAACAAAGAGAATCTTCAAATATCTTTAGGAGTAAACCCAATCTTGATCCTTCATAAGAATACATATCAATATAATGAAAAACAAATGGTATACAACACCTAGATGCAAGAAATGTAAAATCTGTGACCAGGTACCTAATTGTGGATGCGGTGGTGTCTCCCACAGGCTACGACATGCTAAGTGCTGAAGGTGAGGGCCTGGACTCCAAGCCTGGCCCAGCTGCACACAGCCTGGGGACGTGACCCTGCTGACGGGGGTGGCATCTGAGCACAGCCCTGTACCTGGGACTCAGGAGGCATCTCTGAGGCCTCTCATGGTGTGCAATCCTTACTTCCTCTGTCTTTTCACTAAAAATTCATCATGACACAAAAAAGTAATATCTGAAGAGTTGTCTGCTATCACACTTCCTGCCCTCTGCTCTAAAGGGACAGGTGTTCTCCTGCAGGAGCAGCCTGTCACCTGTGTGCACACCATGCGTTCAGACACACAGAATGCCCTGCTCCACGTGCATTCTCCAGGCCTGGACCACTGTCTTCAGCCTGCGGTGCCCTCGGCATGAGGCCTCCACCTAGTGGTCAGTGCTGAGTGGTCACGCTCCAGCCTCTAGCTGCATCCTCTCCTTTGGGTGCATCCGTCTGTTTTTAAATCTAGTTCATGTGTACCTTTCACAGGGGGGCCTTCCAGACCCTGACAGGTGAGCTTTGTACTTGTTTTCAGGGCACCCTGCACTCTTCTGAGACACTCAGCAAAGCTCAGGTGATTTGTCTCATTTTCTTTTTTTACCTTTGTTTTGGCTGCACCGTGCAGATTGTAAGATCTTAGTTCCCCAACCAGGGATCAAACATGGGCCCCAGAAGGGAAAGCACTGAGTCCTAACCACTGGCTGCTTCTGATGCTGCTAAGTCACTTCAGTCGTGTCTGACTCTGTGCGACCCCACAGACAGCAGCCCACCAGGCTCCCCCGTCCCTGGGATTCTCCAGGCAAGAACACTGGAGTGGGTTGCCACTTCCTTTTCCAATGCATGAACGTGAAAAGTGAAAGTGAAGTCGCTCAGTCGTGTACAACAGTTAGCGACCCCATGGACTGCAGCCCACCAGGCTCCTCCATCCATGGGATTTTCTAGGCAAGAGTACTGGAGTGGGGTGCCATTGCCTTCTCCATCTAACCACTGGACTGCCAGGGAACTGCCTTTGTCTCATTTCCTTACTGTCTTTCTTGCCATGAGCTCCTGAGGACAGAATCCCCAAGGACTCTGGCACACACACTGGTCTGGAGCGGAAACCCCACACAAAGCCCTGGGTGGGGGGGGCCGGGGTAGGGGCGGGATGGGCTGCACTGGCAATGGACAACAGGACAGTCCTGCATCCTCCCTGCTAGCACCCTAGTGCTCCCGGCTGCCGCCTCCTGGTACCATCCACAGGGTCAACCACCTTCTGAAAGGGGGAAGCAATTAGAGTGTCACACCTCTCAGAGAAATCCACTTGATGAAATGCATATGTAAATGCCTCCCTGTTTGACAACTAGCAAAAATATCAGAGTGGGTTGCCATTTCCTCCTCCAGGGGACCTTCCCCACATCTTTTGCATCTCCTGCACTGGCAGGTGATTTTCACTGCTAGCGCCACTGGGGAAGCTCTAAAAACATACCAACATACTCCGATTTCACATGAAAGAACCTGCACCCTGGCCCTTAAAGGGCTGATCCAATTCACCTTGTCAGGCCCCTGTCTCATCTAACACTTCCCCCCCACAGACAACCCACCACATCGACCCCTCATGCTCTTGTTAGATGGATGAGCAGTGTAAGATCCCTCTAAACTCGCCAGCTGCCCCCTAACCCCAGACTGGTTCTGCTGCACCACCTTCTTGAAGGTACAGTGACAAGTCATGAAACAGGTGTCAGAACTGTCTCCCCACAGAGGAGCAGCCTCCGTGTGGCTCAGTTTTTCCTCAAAGTGTGAGGACTGCACAGGGGCCTCATTCTGGGCTCATCTGAGAGGCAGACTGTCAGGCCAGGCCCACGAGGTCCCTCTTGTGATGAAAGCACTGTGCCATACGCTTGTCTGGAGTCATTTAAACACATAAAGCATTTCCTACACGTGCAAACTCAAGCTAAAACCATAACTCCTTTCTCACCTGATGCAACCACAGTGCTTGCCCACAATGTATTTTCTATGCTGAGACTTTCATGAACAGGTGGATCACTGTCTTCCTATTCAGGGAGAGAAAAGAAAGAAAAATGCAAATTAGCAACTCTTTTATTACTCATACTTCAGATATTCACAGTGTTAAAACAAGTCCACCAGCTGCATTCAACTAACAAGCAGAGAAAAAGCAGTGAAAAAATAGGCAAAAAGACAGGAATTTACACAGGATTCTAACACAATGGCGGAGCAGGAAGCACCAGGCATGACTCCCCACCTGGACAACAACCTCAGGGACAGAATCCATCTGATGCAACTAATTTGGAATCTGGAGCTGGTGAAGGGTGGCGAGTTCCAGAGGCCACACGTGTTTCTGGAGCCGGCTGTGGGAGCCAGGGTGGACAAAAGGACCTTGTGCCCCAGGATCGGGAACCTATGCGCTGACGCCGCGCTGGGTGGCAGAGATGCATCCCGTGAGGCAGCGGCCACTGCTGCCACCACTCCCCGCCCAGAGAAGTGACCTGCAGGGGCCTTCAAGGACCAGTGCTCTGTTAACCCCTACCATTTTTCTCTTTCCCCCCTTTTGGGAGCCAGATACTAAAGACCAGGACATTCTAAAGCAACAGCATATACGGGGAAAAAAAACAGAAAACAATAAATAGCACATGCCAAAGAAAAGGCTCAGAAAAGACACAAGAAGATATCAAGTTTATGCCCCAGGCTGAACTGACAAACAACAACAAAAAAAGCAAACACAAACCCCCAGCAAACCCTGATTTTTAACTTCCAGGGTTATCACATTATTATATTCAAATGCTTGTTGCATAGCAAAAAAGTAACAAGGCGTAAAAGAAACAGAAAAGCACACTCCATTCAAAGGAAAAACATAAATCACTATCCCTGAAAAAGACCTGATGGCAGATATACTAGACAAAGACTTTAAAAGAAAACTATTAAAGATGTTTAAATAGAGAAAGTCAAGAAAACGAAGTATGAACAGAGCAGAAATGTGAACGAAGAGACAGAAAATCCGAACAGAAACCAAAAGAAATTCAAGAGCTGAAAAGTATGACGATCAAAATGAAAAATTCACTAAAGGGATTCAAGGCAGTTTGAGCAGACAGAAGGATCACAAGAGACATTATGTATTAATTAAATGTTAAATAAGGCAGAACAATATGACAATTAAAAACAATTACGTTCCTAATGGGGCTTTCCAGGTGGCGCAGTGGTAAAGAACCCGCCTGCCAATGCAGGAGACAGAAGAGACGATGGATGTAACTAATTTGAATGCAGGTTCAATCCCTGGGTCGGAAAGATCCCCTGGAGAGGGCACGGCAACCCATTCCAGTATTCTTGCCTGGAGAATCCCATGGACAGAGGAAACTGCCTGGTTACAGTCCATGGGATCGTAGAGTTGGAAATGAATGAAGTGACTTAGTAGGCATGCATGTTCCTAATGAAAGACAATTATGAAGCAACTGATAAAACTGAAGGCAACAAACCCTGATATCAAAGCCAAACAAAGAGAATACCTAGAAAAGTAAACTACACATCAGTATCTTCTCTGAACAATGATACAAAACTCCTACACAAAACATCAGAAAACCAAATTAAGCAGCACATTAAAGGATTATACTCCATGACCAAGTGAGATTTATTCCTGAAATACAAGGATGGTTCAACATGCAAATCAATCAAGAAAATATATCATAATAACAGAATGAAGGAAAAAATACCCCACATGATCACCTCAATTGATGCAGAAAATGCATTTGCCAAAATTCAACACCCTTTCTTGACAGAAAACATTCAACAAACTAGGAATAGAAGGGAACTACCTCCTTATATTAAAAGCCATTATGAAAACCTCACTATGTGTATCATATGAAACAGTGAACTAAAACCTTTCCTCTGAGATCAGAATGCCCACTTTCACCACAACTAACTGATATAATACCCAAAGTTTCAACCAGCACAATTGTACAAGAAATAGAAGGTACAATTTAGAAAGGAAGATGTAAAATCATGTTTGTTGATGTTATGATCGTATATGCAGAAAATCCTAGAGCTCACAAAAGAACATCTAGTATCAACTCTTGAAAGAGAGGATGTGGCCTTTACACAGCAACTATTTCGTACTTCAATTTTTGACTGAACTGAAATGATCAACTTCTGATTCATTCACAGAGGTAGTCTTAGAATCTTAACACTGATAAAAACTGATGGAGCGTCAGAACAAGTGCAATACCCTCCTTCCTACCTCCTACACACAGTCTACACGGTGCATCCTTTAACTGTGGGCTAGTGTAGGTGCTTTAGCCATGGTGCGGCAAAGTAAGGGCAGACTAGGACATACCCTGCCGATTCCTGATTCACACAGTTATCACTTAAGGCATAAGACAAATATATAAAATTACTCTCTAATGTGAATTCTGAATTATTTTTACTGTATCTAGCAATTCCCATATTTAGTTTCCCTTCAGACTGTGAGCAATGTAACTATGGCACTGATTTTGATGTTGTGAACTCCTAGCATGGAACAGGCAGTCACATCTGTCCAGTAAGAGAATAAATCTAAGACGAGATAAACACAAACCTCTTCCTCTGGTTCTAATCCTTGTGATGGAACTAATAATGAGGCAGCAGGACAAGGCAATGGCACCCCACTCCAGTACTCTTGCCTGGAAAATTCCATGGATGGAGGAGCCTGGTGGGCTACAGTCCATGGGGTCGCCAGGAGTCAACACAACTGAGCGACTTCCTTTTCACTTTGTACTTTCATGCATTGGAGAAGGAAATGGCAACCCACTCCAGTGTTCTTGTCTGGAGAATCCCAGGGACAGGGGAGCCTGGTGGGCTGCCATCTATGGGGCTGCACAGCGTCGGACACGAGTGAAGCGACTTGGCGGCAGCAGCAGCAGCATGCTGTTACTCTAAGCCACTTCATTTCTTTTAGTGACTCCTTAAGACCACCTGCCCACAGCTGGCCATCAACTGACCACAAAAGTACAAAGGGGTACAAGTGTATTAGTTTCCAGCTCTCCCTATGGTTCCTCTGATATGGAAAGTTAAAAACCATTACTGCATGCATATCTTTGAGTATAGTATTCCCACTGTATGAAACTCCAAGAAAGACAAGGGCATAATTAAACGTAACACTGTTATTTCTCTGAACAATGATACAAAACTCCTACACAAAACATCAGAAAACCAAATTAAGCAGCACATTAAAGGATTATACTCCATGACCAAGTGAGATTTATTCCTGAAATACAAGGATGGTTCAACTGCAAATCAATCAAGAAAATATATCATAATAACAGAATGAAGGAAAAAATACCCCACATGATCACCTCAATTGATGCAGAAAATGCATTTGCCAAAATTCAACACCCTTTCTTGACAGAAAACATTCAACAAACTAGGAATAGAAGGGAACTACCTCCTTATATTAAAAGCCATTATGAAAACCTCACTATGTGTATCATATGAAACAGTGAACTAAAACCTTTCCTCTGAGATCAGAATGCCCACTTTCACCACAACTAACTGATATAATACCCAAAGTTTCAACCAGCACAATTGTACAAGAAATAGAAGGTACAATTTAGAAAGGAAGATGTAAAATCATGTTTGTTGATGTTATGATCGTATATGCAGAAAATCCTAGAGCTCACAAAAGAACATCTAGTATCAACTCTTGAAAGAGAGGATGTGGCCTTTACACAGCAACTATTTCGTACTTCAATTTTTGACTGAACTGAAATGATCAACTTCTGATTCATTCACAGAGGTAGTCTTAGAATCTTAACACTGATAAAAACTGATGGAGCGTCAGAACAAGTGCAATACCCTCCTTCCTACCTCCTACACACAGTCTACGCGGTGCATCCTTTAACTGTGGGCTAGTGTAGGTGCTTTAGCCATGGTGCGGCAAAGTAAGGGCAGACTAGGACATACCCTGCCGATTCCTGATTCACACAGTTATCACTTAAGGCATAAGACAAATATATAAAATTACTCTCTAATGTGAATTCTGAATTATTTTTACTGTATCTAGCAATTCCCATATTTAGTTTCCCTTCAGACTGTGAGCAATGTAACTATGGCACTGATTTTGATGTTGTGAACTCCTAGCATGGAACAGGCAGTCACATCTGTCCAGTAAGAGAATAAATCTAAGACGAGATAAACACAAACCTCTTCCTCTGGTTCTAATCCTTGTGATGGAACTAATAATGAGGCAGCAGGACAAGGCAATGGCACCCCACTCCAGTACTCTTGCCTGGAAAATTCCATGGATGGAGGAGCCTGGTGGGCTACAGTCCATGGGGTCGCCAGGAGTCAACACAACTGAGCGACTTCCTTTTCACTTTGTACTTTCATGCATTGGAGAAGGAAATGGCAACCCACTCCAGTGTTCTTGTCTGGAGAATCCCAGGGACAGGGGAGCCTGGTGGGCTGCCATCTATGGGGCTGCACAGCGTCGGACACGAGTGAAGCGACTTGGCGGCAGCAGCAGCAGCATGCTGTTACTCTAAGCCACTTCATTTCTTTTAGTGACTCCTTAAGACCACCTGCCCACAGCTGGCCATCAACTGACCACAAAAGTACAAAGGGGTACAAGTGTATTAGTTTCCAGCTCTCCCTATGGTTCCTCTGATATGGAAAGTTAAAAACCATTACTGCATGCATATCTTTGAGTATAGTATTCCCACTGTATGAAACTCCAAGAAAGACAAGGGCATAATTAAACGTAACACTGTTATAAAGCTTTCTGAACTGCAATTCTACACAATTTAGCTTTAAATTTAAGTTGGTTCTCCCATTACTTTTTCAGAACTCTTTAATCACGTGAGTGCTTTTGTCAGTTTCTAACACAATTACGTGCTGAAGAATACACAGTGCCTATGAAGTTTGCTTTCAATTCTGTAATAACAATGATGGACTTTAAACATTAAACATTTTTCTAATATTGAGAAAATTACTGTAAAGGATAGTTCTTTACCAATCTCATATAGTACAGAAGACAGACTGGGATGATGGGAAAGAAATTATTTCTAAATAACTTTCTCTCTGGGTTTCTTTCCTCTTAATGTTATACAGTTTGAAAAGATAAAATTTGCCTTGAGGGGGAGAGTGCAAAATGTTACAATTTCAAGCTGTTTTCTCAATAGTGCACCCTATTTAACAAACAATAGGGATATGCTTTTTAAAAGGAGAGTATTTTGATTGAAAAAGACATGAACAATGGTAAGTGTGCGATGGTTTACAAAGGAAATTACAGTAGAAAATGCAGCATAAAAAAGATTAAGTGGGAATGCGATGTTAAAGGACCATAGATGCTGTTAATATTTTCAAAACTGGCTACAGTTTTAAACTCCAAAGTACACAGAGAATAGCTATGCCTTTAACAATAAGCAAAATTAATAATATCGATAATAATAACATGAATCACTTATATAACACAAAATGCCATATAGCACATAATTTATGTAACCCTGACATTGTTTCAAGGGAATGTATAGTAATCACAGCATGCATGTCTGCCTTAAACTCTGCATGGGCAGTGACACACAGAATGTCTATTGCCACAGGACACCTTAATCAATCTCTGATTCTTATCAAATTACACAGGCTGAGTCAAAAGAAACATATTTTCTCCTTTGTATTGACACATTATACTATAAAAAAGGAATATAAGCAGATACCACTTTTTAAAATGTTCAGTTGCTATTTTGGTAAACTAAGCTCCAGTTACAAAACAAGTTACACTTAACATGGTGTTTTTTTTCTTTCCTTTTAGAAAAATGCACACAAAAGCAAAGATTTTCCATCTGAAATAATTTAAAACTCACGTTTGAAATAATTATGAATGAATAATAAGTGAAACAATAATAATGAAATAATAATGAGTGGAAAAAAACTTTGCTAGGAACATCAAATGAAGGCAATGAACTGTACTGTTAAGAGCCTGCAGTAATTCACACAAGTTAACAAAAAGCCCAGGTGCAATCAGAGTCTGGGCTCTAACACTATCCGTGCATTTGGACCTCTTCCCCACTCACAGGAAAATGCAGTCTTCAGAACTCTCTCCCACATTTACGCTGCGCGTGTTAGCGACAGGTGATGCAGTCTGCTCTCACCATTGGCCTGGGCACTCTGGAGAGGCTGTGAGGCCATGAATAAACTGCGGTTACTTTTACGGCAGCACTTGCGGAAATAAAGTCATAGAGTCATGCCTATCTCCTCCTCCTCGTGTCTACATTCCCACTCTGCTCATTACCCGACACACAATATGTCCTTAGTAAGAAAGAAGGAAAGTGAAAGCGAAGTCGCTCAGTCGTATCCGACTTATTGCGACCCCATGGACACCAGTCTCCTCCGCCCATGGGATTTTCTAGGCAAGATTACTGGAGTGGGTTGCCATTTCATGCTTCCTCAAATGATGACAACTGTTCACCAACCCTTGTATGTGACCAAGAGTGAGACAAAGATGGCTGTACTACCAGAAATCTTTAAAAATAATTGCAGCAACTAAAAATAAACTACAATTGTAAATATTAAAATCCCTTAAGTATTATAAATCATTTGTGGCATCAGTATAAGGTGCTAAACCCCAAAGTTACCAAGTCCTAACAATAACTGAAGGAAGAAGGGACCTCAAGCTATACCAAAACACCAGTGAAAAGAACGCAAAATGAAATACATGTATGTACATAAGAGAATGGATGCGCACTTACACACACACATCCATCCAGTCAGTGAAAATCAAGAAATGATGTAGATATCATCCTGTCCAAAATAAAAACTGAAATAGCTGAATTACTTCATTTTACTGATTCATAATATTTTAAGGGAGAAGGATCTTATTAAGAGTAAATATGCCAAAAACAGAAAAACTGTACTTAATGTACTTCAAAGAAATATCTGACATAGGAAAATTTAAGAACCTGAAATATTCTCTAGGAATCCACTTTTTAGTTCAGAGCTTGTTTGAATTGATTCTTGATTTAATTACACTTTCAAAATAAAGGTTTGCTATAATGTTTTTAACGTACACAATGAATGTACTTGCATTTAACAAAAGATTTAACTTACCCTCGTAAATGTGCCTTCAAAGCTATGAATATCCAGTTGTGGCTTCTGAGCATAAACATAAGCGTTGATAGAAAAAAGGTCCTGGAACACAGAATATCTGAATTAATTACATGATAATTAAACAAAATTACTTGGAAAGTTCTCAGTCACCAAGTCTTTTTCATATATCGTTTACCAAAAGAGGTGATTTTCTTATATGTTGTGTGCCAGTACTATGAATCGTGATGCAGAAGAACCCAAAGAAACCACTTTTAAGCTCAAGAGCAGTGCTGGGATTGCTTGACTTTAAAGGACGACTGCTACAGCTCATGGCAGGCTGTGTTGGGAGTGGTCAGGAGCACCTAGCGCTAACCCCATGGACCATGAGCTTGAACGTGAGCCTGACCCACTTCCCAAGACTCCTCTTGTACACACACCTCCTGCAGCAGTCTAATTACTGAAGCCACTGTCCCCAAAGGGGATGACCTGTCCTGGACCGTGCCTGAGATGAACGGGCAGGATGGAAGGTCTGGAGCTATGGAATGCTATCTGAAAACTCTGAAGATTCAAAGCGCCTCCTGGCCAGTTTCTGAACACGACTTGTCTTCTTGCGAAGCCACCCCGTGCCTGTTCTCGGTGCTAACTACTCTAGGCCCTCATGGTAGCAACCAAGGCAGTGAGGCGCACGTGCTGAGCCCTGGGGGTCCCGAGAGAAGCATCAAAACTGGGGGCATCTGGAGGATCCTCAATACAGTCTGCCATTTTCCTAAGCTTTGCTTTTGTTTTCTGTTTTGTTTTGCCCCATGACTGCTAACACTCAGAAAACTGCAGATTTCCAGGCGTGAAGAACAAAGGTCAGATCACAGATGCTGAAGCTCCACAGAGGTGAGGCCCCAGAGCACAGTTCCAGGAGGCTGGGCGCCGCGAGCCCCGTGCTCTCGGCCTGAGTCCCGAGCCCCTCACGCAGGCAGGTTCCAGCTCAGCCAGAAGGAGCTAAAGAGCCCCATGGTTCTCCACTGCAGGGAAGACGAGGTGGGGGTCTACCTTCAGTCCAGTCAACACCAGTTCAAATCAAACCAAACAAAAAACACAATACCCTTTAGAATCCAGAGTCTCTACAAGGTATCAGTATGTTGAAGATACAATCCTAATGTCCAGACACAGGAAGAAATGAGAATACAAGATCCACATTCAAGGAGAATCTCTAATCAATGAAGACTAATTCTGACATGACCAGACATTAGAATGAGACCAGATGAGAATTTCAAAGCAGTTATTAGGACACTCCAAATCTTTAAAGAAAAACATTCTCTTTTAGAATAAACAAATAAGAAACCACAGCAGAGAAAAAGAAAACATATTTACAATAAAAGACCAACTGGAAATTCTAGAATTGAAAAAAAAAGCACAATTGAAATAAATCCACTCATTAGATAGGCTTAACAGAGAACAGAGTCGGTGAACCTGAAGACAGGTCAAGAGACAGCGACTCTGAAGAACACACAGGGACGAGACTGCGACGGCGAGTGTGGGTGCAGCGTCCCTGAGCACAGCAGGCGAGGTCCTGGAAGAGCGCACAGGAGAAACAGCGGGAACAGCTTTCTGAGAAACAGAGGCCAAAACCATGCCAGACTGGCTGACAGCCACACGTGCGCAGACTGAGAGGCTCAGCAAACCCCCCAAAAGGCGAGTAACACCTGACACAAAGTCACAGCTAAACAAGAGACCCAGTATAAAGAAAAATCTAAAAAATACCTAGGGAAAATGACACAGTCCGTACAGGGAAAAAACTATCAAAATAATGACTGAGTTTGCATCACAAATAATGAAAGCAGAACATAAAGGAACAAAATACTTAAAGTACTGTGGAGGGTGGGGGAACTGATCAACTCTGACTTCAATATTCAGCAAAAATCTCCTTCACAAAACAGGTGAAACTACAATATTTTGAGATAAAAGAAAATATGAATTCACTGCTAGCAGACATAAACTACAAGAAATGCTAACAGAAGTTCTCTAGGTTGATGGGAAACAATATTCAGTAGAAACTCAGGTCTTTAGGAAGGAACGGTGAGAAACAAAAATGGTTAATACAGAAGAAAAATAAAAATCCTGGCTCTTCACTTTATCTCTTTAAAATACAGATAAAATATCAGAACAGTTTATGGTATATGTAGACACACTACATATAGAACATGTACAAATACATAGAAAAATATGTGCACACAAAAACTGCCATGTGCTTTAGCATCAAAAATGAGTGTGATAAATGGGTCTGTATAATTACAAGGTTCTTAATTTAATGTGGAAATGATACAACTTTAACTCCTCACAATCATTTTTAGTTAAATGCACACTTCAGTCTTTTTGTTGTTGCTGCTCAGTCGCTAAGTCATGCCCGATTCTTGCAACCCCATGAACTACAGCACACCAGGCTTCCCTGTTCTTCACTATCTCCTGGAGTCTGCTCAAATTCAAGTCCATTGAGTTGGTGATGCCATCCAATCATCTCATCCTCTGTTGTTGTTCCCTTCTCCTCCTGCCCTCAATCTTTCCCAGCAAGTCTGAGGAAGTGTGAGGATCACTCATCATTCAAGGGGCTTCCCAGGTGGCTCAGTGATAAAGAATCTGGCTGTCAGTGCAGGAGACACAGGAGATGTGGGTTCAGTCCTTGGGATGGAAAGGTCTCCTGGAGTAGGAAATGGCAACCCATTCCGTTTTTCTTGCCTGGAAAATTTCATGGAGAGAGGAGCCTGGAGGGTTTCAGTCCGTGAGGTCGCAATGAATAGACACAACTGAGTAACTGAGCACGTGATCATTTAAGCACTACACTGCCACGGTAATTTCTTAAAAGTGACATTTTCATATAACAGAATATCTTTTGATACATGGAAATAAAGAACTGCCTAGCAACATCCCACATATTTCTGAATGCATAAGAACATTGAGAGGAGTGCATTTCATCTAGTATATTAGACATCAAATGACTGAATAATGGCACAATAATGAGAATGTCATTCGAAGCTTTTCATGATAATTTAAAAATCATTCTGAAGTTTTCAATAATGTAGGAAAGCCTCTGCTATTAGGTCAAGGGCAACATTTGTTCACATTACTTAAAGGTCATTAAAATACATCCTTAATCATAACATGTGGTTCATTACAAATAAAATTGCCTTTCGTTCAATAAAACTAATTAAATGTAAATGGTATTGTTTACTGCTATATGGATCTTTTGAAATAAATCAGCGAGTCCTGATTTATTGAAAATTGCTGTGACCATGCTTCCCACATGCTTCCGAGCCCTGCCCGCACGGTGCTGAGAAGCCAGACCTGCCATCACAGGGTGGGATCAGCCGCAACACTGCTCTGACTCAGTTTCCATTCTCTCATCACATTAGGTGCTCTGGACACAATGGAACTAGGAAGCCTGTTCCTGGGGGTGTCCTCAGTTTTTCAGGAAGGGCTCTAACACAGTTTACCCATTCCTGGTGTCACCATGAACACAATGCTCCACTGTCGATACGACAAACACCAAATGACACTGCACACTCCCACATCCTTTACATCAGACACAGAAAGGTCAAATGAGTGGTAGTTATGGGTAATGTAAGCTATCAGATGAAAAACCAAACTGCTTTGCCTATGTCCAAAATGAAATTAGAGCTTTCCTTCTTATGAAAAAGTCTATATATAATATGCCAAATTATATGAAGTTACAAACTTAAATTGACGGCTGAATCACAAATTCAGCTGAATTTATCAAACTTAAAATATTTTCATTTTCCAGTTACCTCACCCAAATGCTTAACACACTATCAAAGTGTATCAACCATAAAATTTTAAAAATAGCACTGTATGAACTGTGTACTCTAGCTTTCTAAGTATTTTGTAATTCATATATCTGTCACTAATAAAAATGAAGAAATTTCCTTATAATACTGAATGTGACAGAAAGTACAGGAATGTGATCACAGCCAAGGGAATATTAAAAAATACAAGCAACACAGTGGGATTCTAAACATTTTCTTAAGACATAACTTACAAGCAATAAATTATACATGCTTACAGCGTACAATTTTCTGCATCTTAATATAAAACACACCTTGACACCAACAGGATCAACATATACACATCTCTACCAGTGCTCTGCAGGCCCCTCTGCACAAAGCCTCCGTCATGGCTGACCCGTGCTCCTGGAATCTGCGTAACATACACTACATCCTTGCTTGTTCGGCTTTTCAGAAAAATTCCGATACGGTGCCTTAACCCTGCACTTCTTTTTTAACACTCTAGCAAATTAACTCTACTACCAATGTTCTGCTGCAACTGCTTCCAGGTGTCAAGCACCTCCCAACTCCTGGAAAGGCAATGCAGAGGCAGACAATGTGTATAAGAGACAGACAATATTCAGTAGAAACTCAGGTCTTTAGGAAGGAACGGTGAGAAACAAAAATGGTTAATACAGAAGAAAAATAAAAATCCTGGCTCTTCACTTTATCTCTTTAAAATACAGATAAAATATCAGAACAGTTTATGGTATATGTAGACACACTACATATAGA
>SJYC01042943.1:0-11924 GCA_006408675.1 Madoqua kirkii
ACATCCCAAGCGTAACAGCAAACAGACATCCTCCAGTCACTGGAGCGTGTGGCATCTCCCCTCTGCAACCCTGGGGAGACGACTTGAGGATGTGTGCTGGGAACAGAAGGCAGGACACAGAGGAGGGAAAGGGTGGCTGAGAAGCAGCAGCAGGAAGCCTCCAGGGCTCAGCGGACAGGCTGAGGCCAAGAGCCTTCACGGCTGTCTCGGGCGGCCTACCCTGTTAACAAGCAGTGAGAACTGCAAGCTGGGCGTCTTCAGTAACAGCGCAACAGCACAGCCTTCTCTCGTCAACACCGGAGAAAAGGAAGAGCAGAGCCAACAGAAACGCTGGGCATCTAAGTGAGGCTGCAGAGCGCGGACAGGAGGAGTGCACAGAGAAGACTGCGGCCCAGCTGCAGGCTGCCGTGAAAAGAACCTGCTCGACCTCACTCAGAAAACCATCTTTCAGCCACACAGATTTAGCAACAGGACTGAACCTCTTTCCCTATGGTATATGTGCAGGGAATATTTTAATAATTACAAGACAATGAATGCTAATGACCAGCTTCTCCCTTTGAGACTACTGCTGACAAACACTGACAGTGGTTAAAATAATAAACAAACACAGGTGGAAAAACGGCCTTCTGACACAACACAAAATCCACACTCAAAAACGAAAACGTATAAATATTTACCTACATAGAATTTAAAACATTTACACATTAGTATGGCAAAAGATATAAAGTGAAAAGTCAGGAAAATCTGGGAGAACAGATGTGCAAAGGTCTGGAGGAGTCTGTACACTCAGACACTGAAGTCAAGGCTTTACAACAGAACCTCCCAGGGCAAGCTTAAAATTGTGCTAAAATAGTGAGCAAATCAGCAAACGGTACGGCTGCAATTGGCCAGCAGTTGTTTTTGATATCCTACTCAGAGTTCAACTCAAAACAAATGCTAGATGGACTGGAGGGTTCATGTGTAAAGCATAATTATTTTTAAAGTAACCATTTATAACCATGGAGTGCAAAGTCTAAGCAAGAAATAAAGGCAGTGATTATTGATTTTCAAAAATATTTTTATTGAAATATATGACATGTAATGTGTAAATTTAAGATGCACAAGTCAGTTTGAAAGTCACTGTAATGATAATTAGCACTTCTATCACATTATATAAATGACCATTTTAGAGACTACTTTAAAACTCTTATTGCTGCTGCTAAGTCACTTTAGTCATGTCCGACTCTCTTGTGACCCCACAGACAGCAGCCCACCAGGCTCTGCTGTCCCTGGGATTCTCCAGGCAAGAACACTGGAGTGGGTTGCAATTTCCTTCTCCAATGCATGAAAGTGAAAAGTGAAAGTGAAGTCACTCAGTTGTTTCCGACTCTTCACGACCCCACGGACTGCAACCTTCCAGTCTCCTCCGTCAGGTCACCTTATTTAAGGATAGTAAACTTTTATATGGACAAAAGAAAACTATAAACAAAACCATTTAAAACAGATTAAAATAGTGAAGAATGAAAAATGATTAGCCAACTACATATAAAAACCTCTTTAAAAACATACAACAGGAAAATGGGTAGACAACATGAACAGAAACTTACAAAAAAATATAGTAAGTCTACTTCCTTAGGTAAGAAATCTTCAACCTCACAAAAAGATTAAAAGCATATTTAAGTGGGATGCCACTCTTGCAGTTATCAGACTGGAAGAGGCTGATGGGTCACCTGACTAACATACAGGAGATAAACAGGTCTGTCACTGTCGTCTTCTAGAGAGCATCCTGGTGAAAGGATCAAATCCCTGCACTATGCCTGCACTCTATTATTATCCATAAAATACCAAAAACATTAACTTTCACATTCACCAATACCAGGCTGGTCCCAGAGGTTATAATTTGCCAAACACCATGCAGCTAAAAAACTCATTCAGAAACACGTATTTCCTAACATAAAAGGATAACCCCCAAACATACTGCTGAACGCCTATCCTAACAGGAAAAATGTGCACAGCTTCACTCACGTGGTTGTAAAGGAAGCTGTGTGGTTGAGAGCAAGGGTATGAAGCGCCTTCCAGGACAGAGGAGACATAGCCGGGGTGTGCCCCGTCCTCCTGGCAGGTATGTTCCTGTAGTGAACAAATCCTCCAATAGCAAAGGCCCATTGCTCTGGACTTGTTAAAAGTTTATGCTTGATGGACCACCTTTTAATTTTAAATATCATGGAGCTCAGTTAGCCCACAAGACACATATTTCTCACTAATAATTAATCAAACTTCTACAAGCTGTGTCATGCAACTGGTGTGGGACTTGTCGTCCCACTGCAAGATGAACAAATCACCTGAGTCAGCTGTTTTCAGACACAGGACACAGTGTTCCTGGTAGAGTCGCAGGACTGGGACCCCCGGGAGACGAGAACAAAGCTGCAAGCCCCAGGGAGGCCAGCCTCCTGCCCAGGGAAGGTGCTGCACCCGGTGCCAGGCTGCTGAGCGGGGGGTAGAGCCCAGGGACCGGCGGGGGCTGGCAGAGGGAGGGGGAAGGAAGGATGGGCCATAGCTGGCCTGGTCCTGAGTCTGTTTCCCCCTCGGACTGAGGAGGACGAGGGAAGTGATGGCTGGCAGAGTGTGACCAGAAGCCTCCTGCCCAGCCCCAGGGACAACACAAAGTTGGGGAGAGACACAGTCTGAGTGGCCGGAGTTGGAGGTATCTCAGAACAGTCTGAGATGCCCATGGTTACCCCAGGAAGAGCAGACTCTGGGGAGCGGTTACATTAGCATCATGATAAAGGGGACTCCAGGCCTCCCCCAACAAAGCTTAAGAACAAGTCTTGGAAAAAACAAGTTTATCCACAAGTTATGGAACTAAAAAAATGAAGATCAGTAAAATAAGAGAAAAACATAGTATTTATATTATTCAGCACCCAATTAAAAGTTATCAGCTATGCAAGGAAGCAGGAAAGTGTGACCTGTAACAAGGAGAAAAATTCTTTAAAAATAAACATACTCAGAAATAACAGAGACAATGGAATTAACAAACAAAAAATAAGTATCACAAACTGCTGAAGAGTTAAATGAAACTATGAACACACTAGGACAGAAGAGGACTTAAACAATAACAAAAACTGGTGACCACATGGAACCTGGTTCCAGAGATTAAAAATACAGTATTTGGAATAAAATAATTTGTTGCTGCTGCTGCTAAGTCACTTCAATCATGTCCGAATCTGTGACCCCATAGACAACAGCCCACCAGGCTCCTCCTGTCCCTGGGATTCTCCAGGCAAGAACATTGGAGTGGGTTGCCATTTCCTTCTCCAAGGTCTTTAACAGAAAACTAGACACTGGTGAATTTAAAAACCGAGCAACATGGGACTTCCCTGGGAAGTGAGCATCAGAAGCTCGACACAGGTAGGAACATCAAGTCTAACGCACTTGTCACCCGTGTTCCAGGGAGAGGAGTCTGGGCAGAAAGGAGGACGGAAAGAGAAGAAAACCATGAGCCCACAGACCCGAGAAATCCAACCAACTCTAAGGAAGGAAAGAATTTCAATGCAGGCACTGCGGAAAGTATAGCTGATGGAAAGCACCTAAGAATCAAAATACTGCCAAGGCTGACATAGGTCACATAGATTTAGTTTTCCCAAAGTGCAATACATTCAAGAATGAGGAAGTCACCGGTGATTCACAGAATTAACTGTGAACCATGAGCCGTCCCTACTTCCATCAAAGCCACCCCCATCTCAGGACAGTGAGCAAATCCAGAGGACTCAATCCCCTTCCCTGAAACAACTGCTTGGCTTCAAGGTCATTCTTAAGACAATCTCAGTCTGTCTTTACTCTCCAATGAATACCAGCAAATCATGTTAAGATAAAGCTGCTCTCATTCAAATAAATAGCACATACAACACAAAACACCATCAAATGGCCACAACTGTGATTTTGCTTAAAGAAAAAAAAAAAAGATGTGTAGCAGTTTCGGAGATCCTGAGCATATGTGAGATGGACTTTCAGAGACCACAGAACACACTGAAATCCACAAGCACAGTGCCCTCTATCCTGTCCATCCCCAGGCAGCAGAGGCCCAGCCGGAAGTCTGCAGCTGTCTTTCTCCTCCTCACGAGCCGACAGACACAGGGACACTGTATCTCCTCCCATCCCTGGGAGGGCTCTCCACTCTCAGAGGGAAAAGCTGAAGTGGATGAGCTGGGTTCAGGTCTGGGGATGGCCCCCTGAATTATCCCAAAGCAGCATCTTAACGGCCTTCTGAGAGTCAATTAGTTACCAAAAACGGACTCATCTAACCCCCACCAGGAGTCTCAATTTCAAAGATTACTCAGATGAGAGGATTAAAAATAGAAACAACAAGGAAAGGGAAAGAAAAGAAGGAAAACCTGAGCCAAGCTCAGAACATTCAAAACTACACTCAAACAGGGTATGTGCTAAGGAATCACAGAAATTATGTGGGCATAATTTTCGATGAATTTAGTAGTGAAATTGTTCTTTACATTATCAATGCATTAATCAAGTTAGCTGGTACGTAAGGGCACAGAAATGACCATACAGTAACTGATGGAGTAATGACAACGCTCACCCCCAGAGCGGGCAGCCTCTGTGTGCAGCTCACCGCCACTTTCAGCTTCCAGTCAGTTTCACCATCGAGTTGATCAGTTCGAATAAAACATGAACCTTGGAGTAAGAGAAGAAAAACCCCTGAGTTATGGGTACCTTAAAGCCACAATTCATTGTACAGTGATGATACACAAATGATATATCTAGAGATTCCCATTTTTCCCATGGAAAATCCTTAGAAGTCTACTTATTTGACTCACAAAATGAGTTTGCTAAAAAGACAGAGCTCTTTAACTGTTTAGGTCATTATCTCTTGTTTGGTGTTCTTGACTATTAAGGTTTACTATTAATTAGTGCTTTATTTTAGAAAGGTATGCTGCTGCTAAGTCGCTTCAGTCGTGTCTGACTCTGTGATCCCATGGACTGCAGCCTACCAGGCTCCTTCGTCCCTGGTGTTTTCCAGCCAAGAGTACTGGAGTGGGGTGCCATTGCCTTCTCTGTAGAAAGGTATAGAGGTGGCAAATAAGCACATGGAAAGATGCTCCACATCACAAAAGGGAAATGAAAGGGAAAACAAAGAGACACCACTCAACACCTATCAGAACGGCCAGACTCTTGAACACTGACAGTACCAAGTGCTGGGGGACTCAGAGCAACATGAACTCTCTTTCATGGTTGCTGGGAATGCAAAATGGTGCAGCCACTTCGGAAGACAGTTTGGTGTTCTTTTACAAAGCTAAACATAATTTTACCATACAATCCAGCAACTGCACTTCCTGACATTTATCCAAAAGAGCTGAGGAACTTATGTCCCACAATATCCTGCATGCAGATTTTATACCAGCTTTATTCACAACTGCCAAAACTTGGAAACCCCAAGACGTCCTTGGGTGAGTGAATGGATCACTGTGGTAAATGTGGATAATGGAGAATAATTCAGCAATACAATAAAATGAGCTATCAAGTCATGAAAAGATATGGAGGAACTTTAAATGTTTATTTCTCAGTGAAAGAAACCAATCTCAAAAGGCTGCATACTACGTGATTCCAATTACATGACATTCTGGAAAAGAAAAAACTACAGAAACACTAAAAAGATCAGTGGTTGCCCAGGATGGAGTAGGGGTAGAGGCAAACAGGCAGAGCACAGAAGATTTTAGGTTGGTGAAAATACTCTGCATGATACCCTATACAATGATGGATGGGTGTCATTACACATTTGCCAAAACCCACAGAATGTACTACACCAAGAGGGAATCTTAATGCAAACGATGGAAGCTTGGTGATGGTGATGTGCCAGTGTGAGTCTGCCAATTGTAACAAACGGTCCGTCTGATGGGGATGCTGATGATGAGGGAAGCTACCCGTGTGTGGGGGCAGGAGTATAGTGGAAACCTCTGCACTTCCTTCTCACTGTTCTGTGAATCTAAGAACAAAGTACAAAGTTTTTAAAAATCTTGAAGAAACATATTCAGATTATTATAGAAAATATAAACCAAAAATGTTACACATGTTTGTTCTCTACAGGACAGGAAAACTGCAAATAACTGAAGCTGCACTATAGTAACCTACATCTAAATTTATATTGGAACACCTGCAAAAATGGAGATTTTTCACTGTACTTTTTTCATATTTATATTTCTGAGCTCCCCATTCCCCTGTCTAGCAGTGTTTGCTCCTATCCATCAATTTTATGTAGAATTATACTATTGACCAGCACAGTTCAGCACAGTGCAGCTCTGGTGAACGGCTCACTGCATACATGCTCCTTTAACAGAGCTCAAGCTATGACAGCTATTGGCTAACTACACATCCTCTCCACTTCAGTAGCTAATTTCATCAATAAGTTATCTCATGGCCTTTTCCCTTTTATCCAGAGGAAGAGACTGCCATATGCAGGTCAGCTTTCAATAGTGATCACTACAGCAAAACAGAAGCATTAAATAAAAGGTTTGCATGCTATCTGGAAATAAATACCTCCTAACAGTGTCAGACTTTTATTTTTGGAGGTTCCAAAATCACTGCAGATGGTGACTGCAGCTATGAAATTAAAAGACGCTTACTCCTTGGAAGAAAAGTTATGACCAACCTAGACAGCATATTAAAAGCAGAGACATTGATTTGTCAACAAAGGTCCATCTAGTCAAGGCTATGGTTTTTCCAGTGGTCATGTATGGATGTGAGAGTTGGACTGTGAAGAAGGCTGAGCGCTGAAGAATTGATGCTTTTGAACTGTGGTGTTGGAGAAGACTCTGGAGAGTCCCTTGGACTGCAAGGAGATCCAACCAGTCCATTCTGAAGGAGATCAACCCTGGGATTTCTTTGGAAGGAATGATGCTAAAGCTGAAACTCCAGTACTTTGGCCACCTCATGTGAAGAGTTGACTCACTGGAAAAGACTCTGATGCTGGGAGGGATTGGGGGCAGGAGGAGAAGGGGACGACAGAGGACGAGATGGCTGGATGGCATCACTGACCTGAAGGACGTGAGTCTGAGTGAACTCTGGGAGTTGGTGATGGACAGGGAGGCCTGGCGTGCTGTGATTCATGGGGCAGCAGAGTCGGACACGACTGAGTGACTGAACTAAACATCTTTCAAAAAATAAATGAAGACCTTTAGGAAATGTCTAGAAATGTTCAGTAAGAACTTAGGAAAGAAAGGCAGCACTGTCAACTTCTGAATTAACTCATGTGGCTTGGCCTTGCTTCACATTATTACAGGTTGATACACCACACTGGTCTTAGGTGTGTACCCAACATCCACTGAACACTACCATACGAAAAGCATTATTCCGGGTACTACAGTTCCTACTGATCTTAATAAGGTTCTGGTTTAATAATTAGATAGACAACCAAATAAAATTAAAGAAAAAAAATGCGCTGGGAGAAGCACACAGTATGCATGCCACTGGCCATACAAGTATTAAGTTCTAAAATAAAACTTTAGTCATTTGGAGCGGCTTGTTAGAGCCTTATACCAGAAATGGGGTGGAGGACTTCTGTGAGAGGCCCGAAGGGAGAAGGACTCAGCTGGAAAATGACTATGATATACACTTAAGGAAAAGAAGACCCACAGTAACATGTATCAAGTGTTCAAGTCTTCTGGGCAGGGGGGTCCTCTGGTTGCCTAGTTATTAGGATGCTGGGCTCTCACTGCCACAGGCCCCAGGTTCAATCCCTGGCTGGGGAACTAAGATCCCACAAGATATGCAGTGTGACTTCCCCAACCTCTCAAAAGTCTCCTTAGGAAATTTTGAACCTCAAGGGCCAAAGGGCCAGAATAAAAGATACCAACAATGGGCCAGGGCAGGAAGGATGAGGCCTGGGACAAAGTAGCGGGCAGAGCAGTAAGGGACACTGGAGGGATTCAACATAAGCACACTTCTCTGGCCCGGCTCTCTCCGAGTAGGTCTTTCAAAGATTATGATGAGAAATCTGTATGCAGGTCAGGAAGCAACAGTTAGAACTGGACATAGAACAACAGACTGGTTCCAAATAGGAAAAGGAGTATGTCAAGGCTATATATTGTCACCCTGCTTATTTAACTTATATGCAGAATACATCTTGAGAGATGCTGGACTGGAAGAAACACAAGCTCGAATCAAGACTGCCTAGAGAAATATCAATAACCTCAGATATGCAGATGACCCCAACCTTACGACAGAAAGTGAAGAGGAACTAGAAAGCCTCTTGATGAAAGTGAAAGAGGAGAGTGAAAAAGTTGGCTTAAAGCTCAGCATTCAGAAAACGAAGATCATGGCATCTGGTCCCATCACTTCATGGGAAATAGATGGGGAAACAGTGGAAACAGTGTCAGCCTTTATTTTTTTAGGCTCCAAAATCACTGCAGATGGTGACTGCAGCCATAAAATTAAAAGACGCTTACTCCTTGGAAGGAAAAGTTATGATCAACCTAGATAGCATATTCAAAAGCAGAGACATTACCTTGCCGACGAAGATCCGTCTAGTCAAGGCTATGGTTTTTCCAGTAGTCATGTACAGATGTGAGAGTTGGACTGTGAAGAAGGCTGAGTGCTGAAGAATTGATGCTTTTGATCTGTGGTGTTGGAAAAGACTCTTGAGAGTCCCTTGGACTGTAAGGAGATCCAACCAGTCCATTCTGAAGGAGATCAACCCTGGGATTTCTATGGAAGGAATGATGCTAAAGCTGAGAGATTTCTTTGAAAGGAATGATGCTAAAGCTGAAACTCCAGTACTTTGGCCACCTCATGAGAAGAGTTGACTCATTGGAAAAGACTCTGATGCTGGGAGGGATTGGGGGCAGGAGGAGAAGGGGACGACAGAGGATGAGATGGCTAGATGGCATCACTGACTTGAAGGACGTGAGTCTGAGTGAACTCTGGGAGTTGGTAATGGACAGGGAGGCCTGGTGTGAGGCGATTCATGGGGTCCCAGAGTCAGACAGGACTTAGCGACTGAACTGAACTGAACATAAAACTCCAAATTAAGGAAGCAGTAGTTACGGCGTCTACATTTTCAGCTAGAAACTCTTCTGGACTTGGCCCCTCAAAAAATGTAGAGTTATATATGTATTCATAATAGGGTGTCACTTCTCATCAAAAATGAAGGCTATTCCTATTTATTGAGCAACTACTAAATAGTGAAGGACAGGGGAGGCTGGCATGCTGCAGTCCATGGGGTCGAAAAGAGTCAGACATGACTTTTGAGTCTGAGCAACAACTAAGTGACAGTCCTGGCCCACATGTAATATCTGATGCCCCAGAGACAGGAGGCAGGTGACTGCCCCTGTGTCGGCCCAGAGGAGAACTGCCCCACAGCTCCACGCCATCATCGGGTCCATGTGATTACAGACCCAAGTGCCATACACCAACACCACCTCATCACAGCTGATTTATCTAACAGCTTGAACCACATTACACAAACCAGGAATTTAGTTTGGATGCCGACTGTTTATTTAGTCAATGGTTTATTTTTAAAGACCTGGCTGACAACTTTGTGAAATCTTGCTCCCCCACAGTACCCTCCTCTGATATCCTTGCTCAGAGTATTTCTTGGCTTTCTAGGCTCTGCATAAACCTCTTACTGGTTTAAAAAAAATAGTGCCCGAATGTGCTTAGTTGGTCAGATTTTTCACCCTTTATCAGTGAATGTGTATGGCTCATGGGGAACTCTAGCAATTCAGGACAGCCCTACTCTGGCCCCACAGTTGGTCAGGGATCAGCAGCTTGGAGGTTCTCTGCCTGAGCCTGGGACCACAGCCCTGGAGAGACACACTGATGTCTAGGCTGATGGGGGTGCATGTGATTCTGTTTTGAAGGTCAGCTTCGCAGGAACTGCCCTGGAACAGAGCGGGCAATCTAGAGACTGTGCTCAGGCCCCCGGCCAGCACGGGTGAGCCTGTTTCCCAGAAGTCTTTCCAATCTGCCTCGAGTCCCACTCCCACTATTTCTGCATGGAGTAGCCCGGTGTCTGCACACACAGACGGGTGGGGGGCTGTGTGGCCCCTACTGGCTCACACTCTCCTGGAGTCTGGCAGGGAAGTTTCTGGCAGGGCTGCTGTGTCCCTTGCTGGAGTGCATCACAGATGTGTCCTCTGAACTACTGGCCACCAAGCTCCCCACTGTTTTCAGCATCGCCCTCATGCATGGACTTAAGCAAGCTCTGTTCCCAATAAAGTTCACAGGGAAACAAATTTTATTACACATTATTTGTCAACAGATTTATGATAAGTAGAGTAACTGGTTACAACTAAAAAGGAGTTCAAGGAAATTTGCAGTACATATTATTTTACACTTAAACTTTTTTCTCGATTGCTTTTTTCCTCTTAAATATATGCATGTTTGTATACATCTGTGTGTGTACTTCATAAAGTACAAAAACAACTTGAAAGAGAGTGGATTCTAGATTCTGTCTGACACATACTTTGAGACGTCGATGCCAATGGCTCTGCACTAAAGGTTTGCTTTCTAACATATAAAATGAGATGAGAGACTCTCTAAAGCCTCTTAAATTTCCCATGTTTTGCGTTTATATACCTTACTTAGATATCTGTAAACTTAGCAAACACTAGAAACAATATACATGCTCTTCTTCAAAGTAAAAGGATATGCCTCATGTTAAATAATTGTACTATTCTTAAAACTGTAGAGGAAATTGACATATCATTTATCTTCCAGTACAGTTAACAGGGACAGGGAGGCATGCTACATTCCACGGGATCACAAAGAATCGGACACAACTGGGCAGCTGAACAACAACAATTAACATTACTAGGCTCACAGTAACTGATACGATTTAAAGAGAGAAAATGAACTGTAGAAAAATCATAAATATGGCCAACTTGTCTTACACGAACTATGTCTAGAGTTTTTTAACAGCAAGCACTAGCTATAACTGATGCCACTTAAGGCTCAGTAAAAATGAATTATTAAATTGGTCTGCTTATATCCTATTACTGACTTCTTATGAATACTTGATTTTATTTGGTATAATTGACAAGAGTTGACAGCAAAGGACAGGTTTAATGATAATCAAATGAAGATTAACTCATGTATGTGTCGCCTAGGAGAGCTGGCGATAAAGTAATTGATGGGACTCTCAGAGACAGGGCACACGAATCTGTCATAAGTTTTAATAAGTTACCCTGTAATATTAGCAGCCTGCCTGCAACAGCTCACACATCCAATGGCTCTGAAAGAGACAGGCTACAGTATGTGCCCAACAAAAGAAAAATAGACATTGACTTTGTGTATGTAATACCAGATCGTTTGCCATTAAACTTAATTTCTAAATCATTTATATGACTTAATGACTCTATGAAATTTTTAAGCTGGTGGCAAGATAAACAGTACCACACAGAGAATGTAGAGGAGTATAGTGTCGTTTACCTACCCCTCGCCCACTAACAAGTGACAGCTGAGCTCTTGTGGTATGTCCCAAACATTTAAACGATAATGTCATCACTTAGGAGACAAGTGAAAAAGATATTGGCATTTATAAGAGATTGATGAAAATTAGTTCTAAAGCATTAATTTCTCTTAATACCACTAGAAGAATTGTGTGCATTCAGGAGATATTTGATCTGAATTAAGAAACTGATGAAGCAATTGATTAATTGGAATTTAAGCCATCAGTCACCAGATCCATCAACAGCTTCATTTACATTCTAAACAATCAACTGACAGCCCGATAGAATACCCTGTATTAATACACAGTCAATATGATGCCACCAAGACTCGCTGAGCTGTATTGACAAACGCCCAGTGGCTTTTGTCCAAACTTGAACATGCTGCACAGATTTAAGAATTTTATATTGTCTAGAGTTAAAGATTACTATAATAGACAATATATTAACAGGGCTTTCTGAGCTAAAACTAAAAAATAATAAATAATATTT
>SJYC01042945.1:0-28117 GCA_006408675.1 Madoqua kirkii
ACCTGCCTCCTGAGAAATTTGTATGTGGGTCAAGAAGCAATGGTTACAACTAGAAATGGAGCAGACTAGTTCTAAATTGGCAAAGGAGTATGCCAAGGCTGTATACTGTCATCCTGCTTATTTAAACTTATATGCAGAGTACATCAGATCAAATGCTGGGCAGGAAGAAGCACAAGCTGGAATCAAGATTGCCAGGAGAAATATCAATAACCTCAGGTATGTAGATGACATCACTCTTATGACAGAAAGTGAAGAAGAACTAAAGAGCCTCTTGATGAACGTGAAAGAGGAGAGTGAAAAAATTGGCTGAAACTCAACATTTAGAAAACTAAAATCATGGCATTCAGTCCCATCACTTCATGGCAAATAGATGGAGAAACAGTGGAAATAGTGAGAGACTTGGGGCTCCAAAATCACTGCAGATGGTGACTGCAGCCACCAAATTAAAAGATACTTGCTCCTTGGAAGAAAAGTTATGATCAACCTAGACAGCATATTAAAAAGCAGAGACATTACTTTGCCAACAAAGGTCCGTCTAGTCAAAGCTATGGTTTTTCCAGTAGTCATGTATGGATGTGAGAGTTGGACTATAACGAAAGCTGAGTACCAAAGAATTGATGTTTTTGAACTGTGGCATTGGAGAAGACTCTTGAGAGTTCGTTGGACTACATGGAGATCCAACCAGTCAATCCTAGAGGTAATCAGTCCTGAACTGGAAGGACTGATGCTGAAGCTGCTGAAGCTGAAACTCCAATACTTTGGCCACGTGACTGGAAGAACTGACTCACTGGAAAAGATCCTGATGCTGGGAAAGACTGAAGGCAGGAGGAGAAGGGGACAACAGAGGATGAGATGATTGGATGGCATCACTGACTTGATGGACATGAATTTGAGTAAGCTCCAGGAGTTGGTGATGGACAGGGAAGCCTGGCGTGCTGCAGTCTGTAGGGTCGCAGAGGTCAGACATGACTGAGCGATGAACTGAACCGTGAAGTGAAAGTCACTCAGTCGTGTCTGACTCTTTGTGACCCAATGGACTATAGAGTCCATGGAATTCTCCAACCCAGAATAATGGAGTGCGTAGCCTTTCCCTTCTCCAGGGGATCTTCCCAACCCAGGATCGAACCCAGGTCTCCTGCATTGCAGGCAGATTCTTTACCAGCTGAGCTACAAGGGAAGAACTGAACCGAAAGTAAATTTATATCTAGCCCTAGGTGGCTCTAGTGGTAACAAACCTGCCTGCCAATGCAGGAGACTTAAGAGACAGAGGCTGGATCTCTGGGTCGGGAAGATCCCCCTGGAGGAGGGCATGGCAACCCAGTCCAGTATTCTTGCCTGGAGAATCCCATGGACAGACAAGCCTGGCAGGTTATAGTCCATGAGGTCGCACAGAGTCGGACACAACTGAAGCAACTTAGCATGCATGCCTCTTAGGATGTAGATAATCGTTAACTACAATTGGTGAAAAGAGAAAACATCTTCCTTCTTTATGATGACTTAAAATGTTCTTAAAAAAAAATACTGTTTATAAGTGGAGAAAAAACTAAACCAACAACTCTAAATTTTTAACTGTGTCCTTTATAGAATCCATGCTACAAACAATAACACATATATTGAGCTTCCAGAACAAAAATAACATGTTGAGCTTCCTATAAAAATAATGTTCATTTATTCAACAAAGTCAGAAACATAAGGAACTTTGGATATTACCTGACAAACTTCCCATCATTTTAGAGATGATTAAAGTGTATGACCACACGGATAGGTCATATAATTAGAAACTAGTCAAAGCAGACTAGAGTTTAAGCTTCCTAATTTCCAATTAACAGTTTTTCTCTTTGACCACAAGAAGCTTCCTTTTCATTACCACTTTAGCAACTTCTTCTTGTTTAAAGCTCAGGTCATATAAATATCATTTTTACTGTGAAGCTCACTTCAACTTACCCAGACAAATTATCTGCTCCCTCCCATCATCCCCACGTCTTTTAACACTTATATACAATCAGAGTATTGCTAGCTGTCAACATGTATACTTCCGTAAATGAATAGATCGTGAACTCTTTGAAGAGAGCAACTTGGTTTCACTCTCTTTTGTATCCTAAGCAGTAAGTAGTGCCTGGCACATGGTAAGTGCTAAATGAATGTTTGCTAAATGAGCTATAAAAATGTAAATGCAGAACAGCAGTCAAAATTTGAGCAACATCATTAATTATTTAGATATCAAAATGGATTTGCATGAAAATATTCACTTGACAAACAGATTCTGATAGGATTATATTTTTAAAACCAACATATTATACAGTAATATCATTGTTTTAAACATAGTTAAATGTGATTTAGAAATTAATGAATTCAATGTATTACCATTTGAAGAAAAATTCTTATGAGAATAACTGTATCTTTCAATATGAAAACTGCCAAAACCAATCATCAGCAATGCAAATAAAAATAAAAATACCTGCTTTTTCTGACGTCCTAAGAAATACCATGTCCGATGGAATTCTTTGATTCTGCAGAGTAACATAAAATATTATCTGTATGTAAGTTTATAAATTAACACAATTCCATTTCAAAGGAGAAACAGCTGCTAAAAACAACTAAAATAATATTATAATTCAACTCTATGCTGAAACATTTATAATTTGTATAACAAAAATGAAAATTTAATTCATATTTTAGTTAGATCTCTAAGATTTCTTTCCCTATCAATAAATCATGTAAATGGCATTTAGTGATGATCTGAAACTACTCCATTTCTGAACAATGTTACACATTACCACTTCTGTGGCCTCTGCTATACTTTGACTCATATACACAATGCAGTATGTTTACTACCTTATTCAAAAAAACTATGCACTCTCTATCAGACTAAATGACCTGGAAGGGGAGGATAGTGTTCTTCCAACATCTAACACAAAACAAAGCATATCAAAAATGAACACTTAGTAAATGCTGAAAGAATGAATAAATGTACCGCTGAGCAGACTAAACCCTACAAATTTGAGGAGATACTCTTTTACAAGGCAAAAAAGGAAAAAACTCAAAAGTTCACTATTCATACATTTACTTAGTCACTATTACTGATGATAATTGGTATTAATTAGTACTACTAATAATACTTAGCATTAGCATTAATTAGTTGGGAAAGCTGTACAAACTAAAGAAAAATATAGAAGAATACTTCATATAATTTCATGAATTATTTATATTTATTGAGACCTAAGTAAATATTTATATACAAACAGTAAAGAAATGAATTACTTGTCAGTCAGCAAGCAACAACAACAAATATAAAGTGAGCTGTTAATGGTGAAAAAAGATATGTTGCAGAACAATGCTTCTTATTTCTAACCTGAAATGATTTCTAACATTTTTTTAGGCCATTATTGAGAGCTAAGGGACCCCTAGGTGAAGGGGGAATGGAAATTAGAAAATGTTGGTAATAAAATGTCAACATATCAAAATATGTGGAACACAGCCAAAGTTAGAAAAATGGTAAGAGGAACGTATACATGATTAAACTGCAAACAGAAGAAAAGGGAGACTAAACACACAGGGAACTGAGTATCTGTTTGAAAGCAGAAAAATAAAAAGCCAATAAATCCCAAAGAGCACACAAAGATGTAAGCAAATATAAGAGCAAAATTAATGACACAGAAAATGAAAACATATATTCCAGTAACAAACAGCAAGAAAGTACATTAAAAAAAACGCCCACTTTGGTAATAAGAAAAAACTAGCATTAGAATAAAACAGATGAAAGGTGGGCAAGTTCTTTCAATAAAAATCTGTAAAAGATTTTATAAACTATAAAACATTACTGAAAGAAATTAAAGAAACAGAACACACCATGCTCTCACATTATGATATCAGTATGGCAAGTGTCCACAGACTGACCTATACATTCAATACAAACCCAATCGAAACCTTAACATGCTTTTTTGATGGGAACTGACAAGACATTCGGAGAAGGCAATGGCACCCCACTCCAGTACTCTTGCCTCGAAAATCCCATGGACGGAGGAGCCTGGTAGGCTGCAGTCCATGGGGTCGCTGAGAGTTGGACATGACTCAGTGACTTCACTTTCACTTTTCACTTTCATGCATTGGAGAAGGAAATGGCAACCCACTCCAGTGTTCTTGCCTGGAGAATCCCAGGGACAGGGGAGCCTGGTGGGCTGCCATCTATGGGGTCGAACAGAGTCGGACATGACTGAGCAACTTAGCAGCAGCAGCAGACAAGACATTCCTAATATTTAGAGGGCAATGCAAATGTCAAGAATGACTAACAACATGGAGGGTTGAATGTATAACATAACAAAACTAAATATTAAAATAGAATAATGAAGACAAGATAACTTCACAAAGATAGATGATTTTATAATGTAGAGAAAGCAGAAGTCAGTCCACACAAGTATGTACACCAGATTTATGAGGAAGTTGGCCCTGTGAACATCTTTTAAATACATAGCTTTCTAGAGAAAACTAGATACCTATGGGTGATGAGAAGAGGTAATACCAGGCCTCTACTTCAATAGAAACACAAAAACCTATTCCAAATGAATTATAAATGTCAAAATAAAAACAATAAAACCTAAAATATAGAAGAATACTTTCATAACTTTTTGGTAGAAAGATCGATTTCTTAAATAAGACTCCGTCCCCCTACCGCCACAAATTTAAAAAAAACTTACTATAAATGAAAAGATTAATAAGGTAGAGTTCATTAAAACTAGAAATTTCTATCCCACAAAGTCTACTAGGAAGGAAAAGATATTTGCAAGATAAAACTAATAAAGGACTCCTATCTAGAATATCTGAAGGCCTGCAAACTGATAAGAAAGAATAACTCAGAAGAAAAATAGTAAGAGATTTTCACTGGCTCTTTACCACTGAACCACAAGGGAAGCTTCCAAAAAAGAAATATCCAAAATCATATGAAAAGTGTTCACCTTTGACAGTTACAGAAATGCACATTAAAACTACAACTTGCTATGTATACAATCTGGAAATGGTAATTCTAAAAGGTTTGCAGTGCTAAGTGATGGCAAACACATGGGATGGGAACTCTTCCTGCTGACCTCAGTTTAATTTGATCCATCACTCTGCAAAATCATTTGGAGTAAGCACTCAGGTGAAACATCCACACACCCCTAAAGCCAACAAGCCCACTCTGAGTACACATGCAGCAGCAAAGTGCACATGCGTGAGCCACAACACCTAGTCACGGATGTCTCGCAGCTACCATTCCTAACAAGAAAACTTGGAAGCAACCCAAATATCTACCAGTGGTAGAATGGATAAAGGTCATACTATGCAACAACAAAATGAATGAACTATAACTGCACACAAAATGAAGAATCTTACAATCAGCACTGGGTCAAAAATAAGCACCCACCCAAACACAGCTCCATCCTACTGAATTTTCCAGGCACCCTTGTTGAAAGTCAATTAACCACAAAATTAAGGCTTTATTTCTGGGTTCTCAACGTTTAATGTATGCCAGTTTCATACTGTCCTGATTATGGTTAACTTTTTAAAAGTTCTGAAATGGAGAAGTGTGAATACTTGAACAATCTTGTTCATATGTTTAAAAACTGCTTCGGCTACTCTGAATCTTTGGTATTTCCATATGAATTTCAGAATCAACTCATAAATTTCTGCAAAGAAGTCAGCTAGGATGTCTAGAGGGCAGCACTGAATCTGTAAGTCAGTTTGGGAGTATTCCCCATTTTAACAGTATGAATACTTCTATCTATGAACATGGGAAGTCTTTCCATTTACCTAGATCTTCTTTACTATGTTTTGACAATATTTTGTAGCCTTCAAAGTTTTGGACCTCTTTTGTTTACATTTATTCTTAACAATGATCTTATTTGTAAGTATTTTATTTCTTTGATGCTACTGCAAATGAAATTCTGTTCTTAATTTCAATTTTAGACCATTACCCTATATTCCTCTTTACTATTTTATGTTCTATGGGCATCAATAAATAAATTAGAAACTACAAAATAATTATTGGATAATTTTTATTTTTCCCTCCTCAGGACTCTGAGCAATACAGAAGTAGGGACCTGTGTCTTCTTAATACACCACGATCCTTTCGCTAGCACCTACAGTCTCTCTTTCCGCCTCCAACTGGCAGGTCAGTGGTGAGCTCCCCGGTGGAGAGGCCCATATGGCCAGGAACGAGGGGGCTTCAGGCCAAAAGCTCGTAGAACTGAGGCCTTGAATCCAAAAAGGCAGCAAGTCCTGCCACCCAGCACCGGAGTGAGACTGGCGTCAGGTCCGCCCCGGTGGGGCTTGGAGGTGACGGCCAGGAGGCTGACACCCTGACACCCCTTGACTGCAGTCCTGGGACAGACCTGGAGCCAGGAGGTGCAGCTAGGCGTACCCAGATTCCTGACCATACAGACTGTGAGGGAATAAATGTTGATTTTTTTAAAAAAAATTACATCAAAATGCATATGACTAACATATGGCTCAGCCATCTCTCTTGTCAGCAGTTAGCCCACAGAATCCTGCAAGAATATATGTACCAGGATGTTCACTACAGCGCTCTTCAACAGCAGAAAAGAAAACCATCCAAAATCTAACAATGGATCAAAAGTTAGTAATCTATAGTATTTATATAACTGAATACTACATAAATATGTTGCAAATCAGTATGTTTAATTTTCTCCCATTCTGTAAAATAAGACAAATACAGCCCACAACATTATCTGTGTACACATTACTGCAACCAGATGAAGACCACTTCAGTCTTGAGGAAGAGCCCTCTCACTAAACACCCCTGCGGGCAACGCAGGCTAGGGGTGCCCTGGTGGGTTCCCAGGTAGACATCAGCTGGTACCAAGGGCTCACACTCCTCTCTAATAGGCCTTATGAAAACCTGCCATATTTTTTCTAAGTTGTTCAAGAGCCTTAAGAATAAAGACTGAGCCCTCACTAACTGTTACTCAGCAGGACTGTGCAGGCAGAGGCGCTTCTCCACAGGCACACAGCCCAAGCAGCTGAACTCCAGTGGAGCGGTGGCTTGCCCACAGCCACCTCTGACCACTGTGGCTTCCTACAACACTGACCTACACTACTTCTTTCTAATCCTCCATATTTCCATTTCCCTTCTTTTTAAGCGATAGAATATCCAATAATTATGTATAATACATCTGTCTGTAAAAGGAAGCTCTAGAAACTGAAACTGCATGTGCTAAGTTGCTCAGTCGTGTCTGACTCTTTGCGGCCCTATGGACCAGAGCCCACCAGGCTCCTCTGTCCATGGGATTTCCCAGGCAAGAAACTGGAGTGGTTGCCATGCCCTTCTCCTGGGGATCTTCCTGACCCAGGGAACAAAGCCGCACCTCTTATGTCTCCTGCAGACAGGTTCTTCACCACTAGTGCCGCCTGGGAAGCCCCAGAAACTGAAACATATTTCATGATAAATAGGTTCTAACTAATATAATTCTTTGGTCAAAGATATAATTCTGACAATGAAACAATAAACAGTTAACACATCTTATTTCAGACAAAATATGACTACAAACTAAAATGTATGTTAGCAAAAAAAAAAACTATACAAAAGTCTAGATTTTTTCCTTCAGAATATCAATCTTACACAATAATGTTAAGATTTAAAATAACTGTCTCAAATAATTTCCTTCAGATGCAATCAGTCTAAATGTTAATAACTGGTATACACATGTCTAAAATATATTAAAAATGCATCAACCTTTTCCACTATGATGAGGTCTCCAACTTGTATGTCTGAACTCTTAACTTGCACTTTACCTTAAAAAAAAGAAGAAGTATAATCAACTCAATGAAATAATAGCACACCAGAGTTAAACTTTCAGTTGATAAATAATACTTCAGAAATAACTTTGGGAGGAAAAAATAACATTCTAGATATTTATCTATTCTTATACCTTCAAAATAAATTTATTTCACATGGATACAGTCACTAAAAATCAATTTCTCTCAGTCAACTCCCAAATACAGTTAACTATCCCCCAATAACAGATGTGTTGGAACACGGACAAGGACTCCATTTGGAAAGTTCTTCCCGTATCTGCCATTATTTCAGGTCTGAGTCAAGTTACGGATGATCGAAAGTATCACTAAACAAAATAATTTGATGACAAAGCTGAATAACATGGAGATGTAAAGTCCTTACATTAATATTGCGAATGGCATTGACTGGCACACAACTGACAGAAAAACAAACAAAGAAAAATATACGTAAGATCACCCTCCACTAGTAGCTCCAAAGACACAGGTCAGGACTGAAAACTAAGGTTTAGAGCTTTACACAAAAAGTGGTGTAAATGCTTGTAAACTCTTAACGTGACCATTTACAAAATCTAACACAAAGAGTCTACGTCACGTCAGCACCACAGAGAGGAGACAAGAGGCTGATGTGGACAAGGTGAGACGCCGCTGGACAGCTAATGAGCCCTGGTCCAGGTCCTGCTCCCTGTGATTCCCTCTCCCCTCCCTCCCTCTCTCTCTCCTGTCTCCCTCCCTCTGTCCATCTCCCTTTTAGGACCAGCAACAGCCATGTAGATCTATTTTTATATTTCTGTCAAAACTGCTGTTTTGATATGAGAAAAGATCCACTTCTTTTACAGTCAGTTTATTCTGAAAGCTAACAGAACAAGAGGCAAGTTCTTATCACATTTGTTCATATTATAAAAACTAATGTTACCAGTCATTGCTTGACATAGACCAAATTCAGCTCATTATAAAGCCTTATGTCCTAAATATCACTGACTGCAGCTGAGTTTCAGCCACACCAGCTCCTAACTGTTTGTTTTGAGGATATCAAAAAGCTTTGTAAATACTATATTTCTGCTGTTACATTCTTCACATTCCTCAATTATACAATACATACATAAGGGCTGAGTCACTTTCTTGGAGGGAGGTGAAGCTACTTTTTATTGATATTATAAAATAACAACGTACTTTAGAATTGCATGTGAAGCAATCTTAAGATATCTTCATAAGAGTTAAGTATCTGTTTATCAATAGCCAAAAAACTTTTGGTTTTTTTTCAGTTGGTTACTCCAAGCTTCATGTTTGTACTCCCACTGTTGCGTTTTTTATAGCTAAGCATCAGGCAGTAAAGACACACCACTGAGCTCATTCTTCCTGTATATTGTTGTTATTCAATTGCCAAGTCCTATCCACCTCTTTGTGATCCCATGGACTGCAGCACACCAGGCTGTCCTTTAACTCAACACAATTCCCATCTTATCATTTATTATGCTGTGCTACTATCCAATCCACTTTCCCTTCCTTCTGCTTTTTTAGATGATAATAGAACCAGATGAAGAATTAATAAGGATTATGCTCATTCTCACCCCAAGCCCTCTGTCATTTGACAATCACTAGAAGATAACCGAATCTGCAGCGCATGTGCTCCTTCTGCACAGCTGACCTCACAGTCGCCTTCTGCTTTCCCCGTCGCATCTTCCTCTGATCCTGCTCTAGTCTGGCACTTTATCCTACGGCCACGTGATGCCCATGCTGGTGCGCACAGGTTCTCTGCATTCGCTGTTCCTTTCGGTTGAACCCATCCCGCCGCAGATCTCCTTACTTACACAGTAACACTACTCCATGAAGCCTCCAGAGCAGGTATAAGCAGCAGCAGGATTTTATATAGACTGCTACACACGTGCTTAAAAGGCTACATTGCTATAAATATTCAAACATCTGACAGTCTACCAAATTTCAGATCCTGTGCACTTCAAGGACATTTAGTTTGTTCTTCACAAATGCATATCCAAACTTAACTAATTTTAAAAGAGGACTGTATAATCATTCTACTCATCATCAGTTGAAATGGGTCAAATGTCAAAATGGGTTAAAGAGAACAGAATCAAAAAGCCAAATCTAACCAGATACAGACATCAACAAATAAGAATGAGAATGTATTCACTGCTTACTTCCCAACAAAACACACGCAACGTGATGAGTGAGAGATAATGATGTAACTTTTTAAAAAGCACTTGCCCACAGATAAAGAGCCCCTGAAAGGCCACACAGCTGAGATGAAGAGCACTGCTGCTGAGCAGACGACCAACCGCAGCATCAGCAGGCTGCCTGGCTGGTCCTCATTACTGGGGGGAATGGTACTCTCTCACAACTCTCCACATCTTAAGTAGGAGCCTAACTTAACACAGATTATGACGTGGGTAGCTGGAATTAAAAGTGGGCAGCTGGGAAACAGTATATTAATTATGTCATGTTATATTATGTTATACTACTACTACTACTACTACTACTACTAAGTCACTTCAGTCGTGTCTGACTCTATGCGACCCCATAGACGGCAGCCCACCAGGCTCCCTCGTCCCTGGGATTCTCCAGGCAAGAACACTGGAGTGGGTTGCCATTTCCTTCTCCAATGCATGAAAGCGAAAAGTGAAAGTGAAGTCGCTCAGTCGCATCTGACTCTTCGCGACCCCATGGACTGCAGCCTACCAGGCTCCTCTATCCATGGGATTTTCCAGGCAAGAGTACTGGAGTGGGGTGCCACTGCCTTCTCCATATTATGTTATAAGGTTGGCCCAAAAGTTCATTCCATTTTTCATAAGATCTTAAGGAAAAAATCAAATGAACTTTTTGGCCAACTCAATATATTAGGAGAGACTTATAATTCAGAAGAAAACCCAAAATATTGCTGGGAAGAAATTTCAAAACATCTAAATAAAAGAAGAGGTATATTTCATTCATGGATCAGAACATTAATTAATACTATTAAACGGCCAATTCGCCCCAAAATTTACCTACAGATTCAATGCAATTAAAATCCTAGCAGGCTACTTTTTAATAGAAATTGACAAAGCAATTCTAAAAGTCACATGGAAATACAAAGGACGCAGTTTAGCCAAAACAATTCTGAAAATGAAAACACAAAGCTGGAGGGCAAACACTGCTATGCTCCAGAATTATTAATACCATGAAACAATAGTAATCAAGAGCATTGTTTTAGCATAATGAGAAACAAACAGATCAACAGAGTGAAGAGTCCAGAAATAGACATATACATAGAAGACAACTGATTATTGACTAAAGTATAAGGCAATGAGGTGGGAAAGAGGTCACTTTCTTGAAAAATGGTGCCAGAAACACCACCACCCACACCTGGTACTGATACAAAAATTTACTCGAAATAGATATGTGATATACACTGCAAATTCTAAAACCAAAACACTTATAAAAGAAGAAACACTGGGGAAACGGAACAGAAAATCTTTGTGAACGTTCCTCAGGAATCTCATAGTGCTTCGTGTTTCTCAGAGAGCACAAGAAAAAATGGAAAATGACAATGCCTGGTGGAGGGTAGGAAGGAGAGAGGAAGAGAGAGGTCTCTTGATGCTAGAGTGTACTGTCATGTATCAAATGAACTTTTTGGCCAACTCAATATATTAGGAGAGACTTATAATTCAGAAGAAAACCCAAAATATTGCTGGGAAGAAATTTCAAAACATCTAAATAAAAGAAGAGGTATATTTCATTCATGGATCAGAACATTAATTAATACTATTAAAGGCCAATTCGCCCCAAAATTTACCTACAGATTCAATGCAATTAAAATCCTAGCAGGCTACTTTTTAATAGAAATTGACAAAGCAATTCTAAAAGTCACATGGAAATACAAAGGACGCAGTTTAGCCAAAACAATTCTGAAAATGAAAACACAAAGCTGGAGGGCAAACACTGCTATGCTCCAGAATTATTAATACCATGAAACAATAGTAATCAAGAGCATTGTTTTAGCATAATGAGAAACAAACAGATCAACAGAGTGAAGAGTCCAGAAATAGACATATACATAGAAGACAACTGATTATTGACTAAAGTATAAGGCAATGAGGTGGGAAAGAGGTCACTTTCTTGAAAAATGGTGCCAGAAACACCACCACCCACACCTGGTACTGATACAAAAATTTACTCGAAATAGATATGTGATATACACTGCAAATTCTAAAACCAAAACACTTATAAAAGAAGAAACACTGGGGAAACGGAACAGAAAATCTTTGTGAACGTTCCTCAGGAATCTCATAGTGCTTCGTGTTTCTCAGAGAGCACAAGAAAAAATGGAAAATGACAATGCCTGGTGGAGGGTAGGAAGGAGAGAGGAAGAGAGAGGTCTCTTGATGCTAGAGTGTACTGTCATGAAACACCCTTTAACTGGTATGGATGTGGCCTAAAGATTTGGATGAATCAGTGGAACAGCACAGAAACTAGAGAAAAGGGCCAAAACAAATCGAATACATTTCTCAAAGATCTGAGGAAAATTAAGAACTTGTTTTAAAGTAACTTACTGACCATTTGAGGGGAAAAAAACGGTAGATCCCTTCTCCACATAATACCTTACACATAAAACTGCAAGTGGAGTAAAATTCCAAGTACAAAAAAATAAAAACACAGAAACATTGTAAGGAAATTAAGATAGCTGCTTACAACACACTGGGATTGAACAGATTTTCTAAGATTAAAGTAAAAACCACAGAGATCAAAGAGCTGCCTACAAAAAACTAAAAAGGTATCTACATGTTTAAAAAATAAAAAAATTAATACAACAAAATAAAAATATTTGCTACATCTGATGCAGTGGTAAAGAATTGTCCTGCCAATGCAGGAGATACAAGAGATACAGGTTCAATCTCTGGGTAGGGAAGATCCCCTGGAGAAGGAAATGGCAACCCACCCCAGTATTCTTCCCTGGTGAATCCCATGGACGGAGAAGCCTGGCAGGCTATGGGCCATAGGGTCGCAAAGAGTCAGACATATATGCAAAAATTTTAGTAAGATAAAGATGAACACGGGAACAAAGGAAGGACAGACTTTTATAAAAGAGAAGAAACAGTTCAGTGTTAAAAGAGAAACAGCAAGCAAAAACAGTGAGAGTATCTCTCACCAAACTGGAAATTTAAAAAACTGGAAACCTGGGAGTCCAGTCACTAAAGAAAGCTGCAGAGCAAGCCAGACTCCAGACGGAGTGGAGGATGCTCCCCGCATCTACACACACACACTGATCTGCGTGAGAAGGCACTCTGTGGCGCCAGTATTCTTTAAAGTTATGTCCCATAGTTTCCAGGCCCTAATCTCCAAACAATATAATAAAAAATGCTAAATGTTTAACATCATGAAGAAATGAATTCCTACAGGTCCTCTCAGAGTGACCTAAGGAAAAATACCAGTTATGCAGGAAACAAGTACACACATCCACTCCTACCCGTGTACCCAGTCCTGAAGGTACATGTCTACCGTGACATGGCCACAGAGAACCAAAGGAGGTGATCAATCTGAAGTGCTTCTTGGTACCTGACACACAGTAACTGATTGATAAATATCAGTGCAGAGTCAAAATGAAATAATGTATGCTGAATATTCTTGAATGAGTATTGGAATTATTTTCAAATGCAGAACACAGACAAGAAAGATGACTTAGTGAAAGTGACATAATGCATAGACAATATGTAAAAGGCACAAAAGAGGGATTTTAAAATCTCTTGATTTTCAAGGAAAAAGTATTACTGATAAATGGAGACAATTTCACTAGAAGATGAGAAAATTTCATTGAGAATTTCGTAAAAATCTTTTTAGCATAAAAAACCTAAGAATGTTAACAAATATGAGACAACACAGTATTGACACTGAGTCAAAGATGCCCAAAAATGTAGGCATAAAGAACATCTCTTTCTGAACTCTGCATGGGTAAGGTTCCTTTTTGGCAAGGAACCTGGATCACAAGAAACAAGTAAATATGCAAATTCTCTCTCTCATATTCACACACACAAACACAAGTAATTTACACAAGCCTCTAGTCACAATTTCTCTCTCTCCTAGGTTTGAAACATGTTAAACAACAAAATGCCAGAATGAGTAAAAGAAATAACTAAGATATCCTGGGAAAAACAATCACCGTAAGCTGTACGAAGGACCCAGCAGCAGCACAGAATTAATTCAAGTTTGTTTCTAAACATCAACTTCCACGATAGCTTTAGGCTTTAAATCTGGGAAATGGCTGACATGACTTAGCCCTGCTGAGTTCTGGTGGCTGCTGAGAACACAGACAAATAAACAAAGACTTCTGGGTTGATCTCATCTGCTGGAAAACAGACTGCATGAGTTCTGTGAAAAGCTTATTAGTTCATGACCGATCCATGTTTGAATTTCATGAGCTTATTGTGGTAGCTGACACACAGTGGGTACTTAGTAAACAAATGTGGAAATTAATTGTGAACTAGCCAACTGGATGAAGACAAGCAAGGAATACAATCTACAAACCACTCCTTAGCAACAGGGAAAAAAAGCATTGATTCCAAGAATCCAAAAGCAGAATGGCCACACAATTCAAACTTCATTGGGAATTTTTGCAAAAGCTGCCAAGAAGCAGGAAAGTCTACATTACTCTCTTCTGTGACTCTCCTCTGTTGCTACTCACTAGGAGATAAAGCATAACACAAGCAGTCACAAACAGGGAGACAGGGAGGAAGGTGGAAGCAACAGGTATGGAAAATTCCCACCCAAGAAAAGCAGTCATGAGGCAATGAAATAAAGAGCAAACTAAAAATCATTCAAGTATTCACTGAGATCACATGCCAAGTCAAAATACTCTCCACTTCCAAACATAGCATCTTCAAGATGCTAGCAAATGGAAGTGGGTTTCCTTTTCAAAAGAAAAAATACAACACAGAGTTTTCTCAGTGTATTTCTACAGCAATGTGCTTGAGAACCCCAAATAAGAAAAGTTCAAATACTGTAAATACAACAGACTACAGTGAATCACAGAGGAAACAGCCATCAATGCCATTCAAAGAATGGGTAACTGTGAAACACTAGAAGTTAAGTAGGCAGCAAATATTCTTGATAAGAAAATATATTTTAAACTACACTCAGCAATAAGCATAAACTCCATTTTTTTACATTCTAAATTTTACTCACCAATCATCTTTAGCAGAATAACCAATCACAAAGCAACATGCCACAGATGAAAGAACACTTGGGCTTGAGGTCAACAGGTCCAGGTTCAAACACAAACTCCATCCAGAAGGATGGCCACTCAGGGCAGACCATTCTGCACAAGCCCCAGGCTGCTCACTGTCACTGAGACAACGCCAGCTGCCTGGGGGGTGTCGTGTGAGTGAGTACAGGGCATTTTCTCTGACACACTCAGGCGTCAAGCAGCACCAGCTGTCATGACTGTAACCCACGTGTAAAATGTTCACTGCTCAGGTCACAGGCAACTATGACCAATTTTTTTAAAAAGGTAAATTTTCATTTGTATATAAAATGAAACTAGTAAAATTGTTTTAGAGTATTTTGAGTTCAAATAATACAGAACTGTAAAAGATACATACTTCCCGGGTGGCTCAGTTGGTAAAGAATCTGCCTGAAATGAAGGAGACCCGGATTCGATCCCTGGGTCAGGAAGATCCCCTGGAGAAGGGAATGGCAACTCACTCCAGTGTTCTTGCCTGGAAAATCCCATGGATGGAGGAGCCTGACGGGCTACAGTCCATGGGGTCACAAAGAGTTGGACACGACTAAGTGACTAAACCACACAAAAGATACATACCAGACTATCTTTCTCAGTAGTTTATACTCGGTGAAAATGACATAAAAGAGCCACTTTAAGGTAAATAATTCAGTGGCATTTCGTACATTCAAAGTATTCTACAACCAACTCTACCAAGTTCCACAAGGTGCTCGCCACCACCAGAGAAGCCCTCGCCCACTGAGGACTGCACCTCAACCCTGCTTCCCTGGCCACGGCAGCCACACCTGCACCCTATTAAATTACCTGTTCTGTGAGTTTCAAGAGCGACATTGTACAATACATGACCTCTGGTACCTGACTCTCTTATACAGAACAGCATTTTCAGGGTTCATTCATGTTCTGTCATGTATCAGTATTTCACTAACTTTTATAGCCGAATAATATCCCGGGCTAGGAAGAGACCATCAATCCCCCGCCCTTCATCCACTGATGGACAACCGACGTCACCGCCTTCTGCCAACCCTATGCAGTGCCATGACAAGCAGGAGTGTGTGTGCATCTGCTTGAGCTCCTATCCTTCATTCTAAATTCATCTGGGCAGGTCTCCATTTCGCCTTCACTTCTGAGTGACAGCTTTACTAGATACAGAATTTCTGTTGACAGTTTTCCCTTCTCCAACTTCTTCTGCCCTCCAGCCTCTGATGAGAAGCCCGCAGCGTGCTCATCACCGCCGAGGACCCTGCCTGGAGGAGCCGCCTCTCGAGCTGCTCACAGGCTGTGCTCGTGGCCCCGGGGTTTAGACCATGTGATGATGCTATGTCTCGGTGTGGGTCTCCCTTCTGACCCTTCTGGGCTTTAGGGAACTTCCTCAGTGTGTAGATTTGTATCTTTTGTCAAAACTGGGGGTCAATGGCCATAACCCTTCACATCTCCCCTCTCCTCCAGCACACATTCCTCTGGGCACCTCAGTACCCCTGATGCTGCCCTACAAGCCTCTCAGGACCTGCTCACTGCTCTTCCTTCTCCTCCCTGCTCCTCAGGCTGGACCATTTTCAGTAACCGGAGGTTCTGGCTCACTAATCTGTCTTCTGCCTGCTCAAGTCTGCTACTGAACGTCTCTAGTGAGTTTCTCTTTCATTTACTGTATTTTCAGTACCAGAATTTCTTGCCTTTTTTTAAGTACTGACATACCTTTACAGATATGCTCTATCTGCCAACATACTGTTCTGGTATCTTTCAGCATCTGTCCACTATCTCCCTTAGCTTCAGAACATAACTGAGGTGGGTGAGGTTCATGTTTGTCTAGGAAGTCCAATGTTTGGGCTTCCTCAGAGACAGTTTTTCTTAATGTCTTCTGTGAAATGCATTGTCTATAATTTTTTGTGGAAACCTAGGCATTTTGAGTATTATCATCTGATAACTCAGGAAATGAAATACTTCCCCTTTTTGGGTTTGCTCTGCTGCTTAGTATATGCTGTAGCCATGTATATATCTGGTGACTTTTCTAAACTATTTTTATAAAGCACGTATTCTTTGTCACATGCGGTCTCTCAAGTCTTTCTTACTTTAGCTTATATTCAACCAGTGTTTGAAAGAGATCTTGCATGTGAGGAAAAAGGAGGTGGTGGAGGGAGGAAGTGAAGGGAGCAAGGACAAAGACAGGAGCAGGCACAGCTGCTCACAGCCTACGCAGACCACGGTTCTGTGCGGGAGCCCTGGTTGCAGCTCTGCCTGAGCCTTCGCTTCTGCCTGCCCTGAGCCTGCATCCAGCTTTGAGCATGGCTTTCAAACCACTCCCCCCCGCCCCACACCCCCGGGCCAACAGGGGCACTTGAGATTCCCTCCCAATTCTTCCTGCCTGGCTGTGACAGCTAGTGTGTGAGCCCGGCTGTGATATCTCTGCCCAGCTGCTGCGGCTGGGACCCAGCCTAGACTGTAAGAGATGCCTGCAGCTTTCCTGCCCAGAGTCGCAGGTTAGATGAGAGACAGACAAGCCATCTGGGTTAGTCCTTCAGGTAGCCCCCACACAGGTTAGACAGACAAAAACGATTCACCACAATAAGCTCTGCCCCGCACTCTTCAGAGTCAGCGTCCAGAGCCCCAAATTAGGATCTGGCTCCTGCCATCTTCAAGGAGGGTGCCATGACGGGGACAGGGTGGACCAAGGGCAGTGAAAACACCAAAGAGCTTTCCTACTATTTTCAAGTGGCCTTTTCCTGGATTCAATAATCCTCTAGATGCTGTAAGGCTCTGACGTTTTTCAGAGTCCTGACAAGTTAGCTCTGCCAGGTCTTGACTGATCTGTGGAGCTGCCTACTCTTCATTTTGCTGACATCACTGCACTGTTCATTTGTGAATGATACAATAAGTGCACGGAAACAAATCTCTGCTCAGCCCAAATTTCACAATATAAAACAACGGAAAACACAAGCCAAGATGTACACTGTATTCTAAAACAGACGAACCAAAGTTATACCTAATTTACCTGGCCATTCTGGGGAGTCTTTTTCCCAGAACTAAAGCTTACCTTTTTTTTTATACAACACACCTTTCCTCTACCATGCCAATATTTAAAGCATCAAAGCTTTTTAATAATTAATTTTTCAATTCAATTGAGAAAACATAATACTTTCAGCAAATGATACTGGGACAACTTGGTATTCACACGCAAAAGAATGTGAAGCGATACCACATACAAAATGAAAATGGGTTATACACCTGAATGTAATAGCTCAAACTATAAAACTCTTAAAAGAAAATATGGAAGTAAATCTTTGCAACTTTGGGTTGACAAACTATTTCTTAGATACAACCCAAAATATAAGCAACAAAACAAAAAAAAATGAACTTGGGACTTAATGAAAATAAAAACTTTTGTGCATCAAGGAACACCATCAAGAAAGAAAAAATACTACCCACAGAACGAGACAACATAGTTCCAAATCATATATGTCCAACAAGAGACTACAACCCACTCCACTCTGAACTCTGCTTCCAGACAGGCTCCCAGGTGCTATGAGTCTTCATGGAGTTTCTCTCTGGCACCTTTTCCTGTCCTCATGCTTATCACAATAGCTTCACACATTCTCTCCCTATCACACTGCCCCTTTTCTACAGTGGACTGAAAACCAAATAAACAAATCTTAACACACAAACCAGACAAGGGCGCAAGCCCGGAGTGAAGGGCGTGGGGAGCTAGCGCACACCAGATCCATTTTGGATCTCAACATCTGTTTTGGTGCTAGAGGCCCTATTCCCCAGGTATAATTCAGGTCACGGCACCAGATGTCCGGTCCTAATGACTGAGACTGCAAAGACAGACTTTAAATGAGATGATGCTATGCTTTACAATGTGTACACCTAAGTTGGGTTTCATGTGTGTCTAGTACACACAAGCATTCTACACAAACTGTTAACAGAGGATATATGTAACTATTTATATATAAACGTGTATATATACACAACCTGTATATGTACGTGTGCATGCATGTGTTTAAGGGCGTGTGTATACATTTATATTCATACATACATATATACATTCAAGCATTGAGAGAATAAAAATCTATCCTGAAATCACATGCATTCATATTAATATAGGAAAATTAGATAGCATGTAATTGCACAATACTATTTTCAGTAACAACACTAAGACGTTTTCTTGCATTTATGCTCAGTCTAGAATGATGATCACATGAACCAATGGTAAACTGGATTAAGTGTCTTGCTCACCTCTTACTGTAAGCTTGCTGTACAGTTGTGAGTTCACTTCCTTGTCTCGCTGGAAACGCCGAAATTCATCAACTGCTTCTCTCATGATAGTAACAGCCAAGACAAACCCCTTTAAACAAAATAAAACAAAGTATTTGAGAAAATTGGACTTTAGCAAAAAAGGGAAAATTCTTTTACTATTTAGTTTTACATTTTTCCTTCAATTTATACTAGTTGTGAACCATATCATAAATGAAAACAAAAAAATGACAAAAAGTAATAAACACTACAAAAGGAACACAGTAACACACAGTTTAAGATTTATAATTCTCACTGTACCCAAAAGAAGTTTTAAAACTCACATCTTAAATATGTACTTCAAGTTAAACACCAGAAAACCACCTCTAGTGAGGAGAAAAGGTGAAGGTGAAGATGAAGGTGAAGTCGCTCAGTCGTGTCCGACTCTTTGCGATCCCGTGGACTGTAACTTACTAGGCTTCTCTGTCCATGGGATTCTCCAGGCAAGAATACTGGAGTGGGTTGCCATTTCCTTCTCCAGGGGATCTTCCCGACCCAGGGATCGAACCCGGGTCTCCTGCATTGGAGGCAGACGCTTTAACCTCTGAGCCACCAGGGAAGCCCGAGGAGAAAAGAGAGAGAAAACAAAGAGGCAGAAGTCACCTGTGTTTCCTCTGCACAGCCGTGTGGCTGGTTAGGACTGCAGGGTCAGCCTGAGGGCTCCCCATTGAGTGACCCGTGTCTGGTGCACACACAGACATGGGCCCCATCCCACTCAGGAGGAACCCCAACAGCCCACCACCCTCCCACTCAGGAGGAAACCCAACAGCCCCCCACCCCGTGGGCCCCTCCCACCACGGCAGCATGTCCACACGCTCCAGCAGCATCGTGCAACTGCTGTGCCCTCTGCCCGACACCTACTCTGCACACAGCACCTGCTCTCTCCCAGAACAGGAGGGAGCTGGGCTGGGACATGGAGCTGCCCCCCTGGGGCCCGAGAGAACCCCCAGCCCCACCAGCAAAAGTGCTTTGTAATGTCTCCAGCCGACCTAGCTGGAGGGCTGCAGAGGAGTCTAGAAACCCTTTAACAAAGTGCAGTGACACACAGCAACAATGTCACATTTCAAAAATCCGATCAATTTATCTTTTAACCACCTGAACCCTTAAAACTGTATTTTAAATACTTAATAATTAAACTTAATTTTAAAATCTTTTATTTTTACCAGAGGAGCCCAGTAGGTGTAGAGATACCCTATTTTCAGTGCTGGTACAAACTGTGAGCAGGATACTATCAGAAAATAGAGATTCAAGAAAAACTTGAATTGTTCATATAAAACCTAAAAAGAAAAAGAAAAAAAAACATAATCTCTTCAAGAAAAATGTTTCATACCTTAATTAAAATCAGCATAATATCTATTTCCACCAATAGTGAGAATATACCGAGTCACAATAAATTTAATTTTGACAATGGCTTTCTAATAACTAAATCACAAAAAAGAGCTAAGATGACCTCAAATTATATTTAAAATAAACTGAAAAAAAGACAGAACTTTCCACTATGTTAATTAAACCTTTCCGTTTTCTGTTTCCTTGTATGCAGTCTTCCACATTCATCTTCTATAAATCTCTACATGCATATCACCCAAGACACAGGGAAACCTTCCCAATGTCAGTAAATCGTAAATTCTGAAAATCTTTTAGGAAAGTGGTGCAATCTTACATTTATGAAATCACAGACACTCAAACATGACAGCCACATTTTTTGAATGTGAACATTAGGTAGCTTCACAAAGATCCAGTGAATAAGCAAATCATTTATAGGGATAAGCAAATCATTCACAGACATAAAAAAAACACTAATTTCTTGCATTTACTTCCCTCAAAGTATAAGAAATGAAAACATATAAAAATATGTAAATTATATACCAATTTTTATGAAGAAAACTACCTGTATATTCTTGGTAGTCTCTTGGTAGTTGATCTTAGACAATATTTTCAAATAGAAACTAAATTAAAATCATCATTCAACAGCATCTTTTAGGAATGCAAATCCTATATTTTCATTTCTGTTTCTTAATTCAAACAGAATAATCCTTAAGGAAATCCAAGATCTAGTATATTTACAGACTTCTATTCACAAATGCCTCACTTATTAGATTTAAATTAAAAATCAAAATGGGGAACAAAACTCGTGTTTATAGATGCTGCTGCTGCGAAGTCGCTTCAGTCGTGTCCGACTCTGTGCGATCCCATAGACGGCAGCCCACCAGGCTCCCCTGTCCCTGGGGTTCTCCAGGCAAGAATGCTAGAGTGGGTTGCCATTTCTTTCTCCAATGCATGAAAGTAAGAAGTGAAAGTGAAGTCGCTCAGTTGTGTCCGACTCCTATCGACCCCATGGACTGGAGCCTACCAGGCTCCTCCGTCCATGGGATTTTCCAGGCAAGAGTACTGGAGTGGGGTGCCACTGCCTTCTCCGGTTATAGATGGGAATACTTTAAATAGCACACTACAATTATAATGAAACTTACAAACTTGCAAATTGTAAATCAAAATCTCCTTGGATGCCATTTTAAAATACAACTTGGAATGCATGGAAATTTTAACAAGGGCAGAGCAATGGGTTAAGTCCTTATTGTTGACTTAAAGAGGCTGGAATCACAGTTTTTATATAATGAAGCTGTATACATCATCACACAATTATGTGTGTGACTGAAAAATCAGTTACATTGATAACACGTTTATATTTATAATCACATTCAATTGCTGTCTAAAATGTTTTGAATCATTTCATAAATTAATCTCAGCAGGAAAGAAAGCTCTCTTTTTCCTCAGTGATTTCTTTAAAATCTCAGTTAGCATAAATTATATCTATTAGCAATTCAGAAACTGCCATTCGTGCTAAAAATGGCATAGAATTCCTACTGTGCAATTACCAAATGTTTCTAAAATACTACATTTTAGATGAAAAGACTAATTTAAGAGATAATCTAAGGAAAAAGTCATTCCCACGGTAACAGTAGTACAGATACATCAACAGGTCTCTTCAGGACAGCCATCCTGAAGCTGTGTGAACTCATTCACATCAAAAACTAAGCTGCACTGGCCCCCTTGGACACTGCAGTCAAGACTCTATTTCTATTGTCTGCTGAGTGAACTCAGAGGGCTCAGAAAAATGTACAGTATTTAGCCAGTCTGGGAGTATTTAATAATTTAAATGTAAGGAGAAAACAGCAGCTTCATTTAATAAAGATGAGAATATGTATCTGCCTGGAAGACAGTTTACATTTTATTGTCCTGACAAAAGAGCAGTCTTTTAATTATGGAGGTATTAGTTTTACGTGTTTTAATAAAGAAGCGTATTAGACATCAAGCATCTGACAACTACTGGATGGATAGGGGAGGAGAGTGATGCTAATCAATGCCCAATATAAAATCAGCATGGTTATTTAAATAAAAACATGAAAGCTAAAGCAGCCCTCATTTCACATAATTGAGTATTTTTTACAAAATAGCATAAAACCTAATGCTTAAAACGTGTTAAAAACTTTGATAATGGAAAAATAATCAGCACCAGCTTTCTTTTGCCTTTAGAAAGATAAATAAATCTATTAAAATAGGGAATGAGGCAAAAATAAATCAACTACTCTAAATATATATAATCTCAGCTTTATATAATTTAAGACAAAAATATCACTGGCAACAACAAAAAGTAATAAATATTTAAATTTCAGAATTTAAATTTAGCATAATACCTAATTAAAGATAACTACTGATATAATAATAAAACAAGGTCTGAAATGTATATGAAGTAGAAAATAAATCTAAAAGTGCTTGTAGATATTTTGTTGCTCAGTCATGTTTGTGTAAAAAGTTATTTTACTTAGACTGTGACAGCCTTCAGTTCAGTTGTGTCTGATTCTTTGCGACCCCCTGGACTGCAGCACGACAGGCCTCCCTGTCCATCACCAGTTCCCAGAGTTTAGTCAAACTCATGTTCACTGAGTCAGTGATGCCATCTAACCATCTCAGCCTCTGTCATCCCCTTCTCCTCCCCGCTTCAGTCTTTCCCAGCATGAGGGTCTTTTCAGAAGAGTCAGTTCTTTGCATCAGGTGGCCAAAGAATTGGATTTCAGCTTCAGTATCAGTCCTTCCAATGAATATTCAGGACTGATCTCCTTTAGGATGGACTAGTTGGATCTCCTTGCAGTCCAAGGGACTTTCAAGAGTCTTTTCCAACACCACAGTTCAAAACAATAAATTCTTCGGTGCTCAGCTTTCTTTATAGTCTAACTCTCATATCCATACATGAATACTGGAAAAACCATAGCCTTGACTAGATGGACCTTTGTTGGCAAAGTAATGTTTCTGCTTTTGAATATCCTGTCTAGGTTGGTCGTAACTTTTCTTCCAAGGAGCAAGCATCTTTTAATTTCATGGCTGCAGTTACCATCTGCAGGGATTTTGGAGCCTAAAAAAATACAGTCTGCCACTGATTTCACTGTTTCTCTATTTGCCATGAAGTGATGGGACTGGATGCCATGATCTTCGTTTTCTGAATATGGAGTTTTAAGCCAACTTTTTCACTCTTCTTTTTCACTTTCATCAAGAGGCTCATCTTCTTCTCCTGTGATAACTCCAAAACTACAACTCCCTGCTGCACGACTGTCAACTAGAGAATGTTGGACCCCACTAAAAAGATACCCCACGTCCAAGGGCAAAGGAGAAGCCCCAGCAAGATGGCAGGAAGGGTAAAATCACATTTAGAATTAAACCCCTTACCCCTCAGAGACGCTCAGAGGGCTCAAACAACCTAGTGTGCAACAGAACTCAGAGACACCAGAGACTTGAGCCAGAAATGCGCTTGAGTAACAGCCTTAGCAGGCTTTAAACATTATATACACTCAACATTTCCCTCCAAACAAATCCTCAGTCAAAATTTATGACTTATTTTCTGGTAATTTTATTTAGCTTTATGTGATTATTTCTACAATGATATAAATGTGATGTTTATTTGGAACTGAAGGCAATAATATAAATTTTCTTGAGCTGAACTCTACTATGTGGCTATTAATAAAATATAAGAAAACAAAAAAAAGAAGAAGAAAAGTATATAAGTTATTTCACAATTATTTGAAATACCCATGGTTCAAAGGTCTCTGATTTGGATATGACAGAATTAATGAGAGAAAAAAAATGAGAACAAAGTTAGTAATCTCCAATATCTAGTGCATTTTCAAGAAGTTAACAATCTTACCCCAGGTATAAAGGTAAATATATTATATTTCTGATTTTTTATAGAATTTCTGGGATGTTTTTCTTCACACTTTTCCGGACATCCAAGCCACACCGTACGAGCTTTCAATTCTCTCTTTCTTTGACAAATATTTATCAGCCAATCACAGCAACTGCATGAAACAAAAGATACGTGTTGTGTATGCTTTTCTAAATGTTTTACAATTAATTCTAAATATCTAGAGCCAATATTGTTTCTGTATTTACCAGACACCAATGGGGGCAGGAAGAGAAGGGGACAACCGAGGATGAGATGGCTGGATGACATCACTGACTCGATGGATGCGAGTCTGAGTGAACTCCAGGAGTTGGTGATGAACAGGGAGGCCTGGCGTGCTGCGATTCATGAGGTTGCAGAGAGTCAGACACGACTAAGCAACTGAACTGAACTGAACAGCTTATCTACTGTTAAGTAGTAAGGGCTTTCTTAAAATGAGTCAGTTATACTAATTTAAATTTGACATAAAATACTGAAAGAGCTTATACAAGTGTGTGATGACTCCTGGAACCTCAGGGAGATTGCCTTCCCTGTTTAGACTCTCTCACTGGCAAAATAAAACCACTAACATTCTGAAGCAGTCAATGCTGCATATACTGAGAAAAGAGTCACCATACGTTATTGGTAATTCTTAATACACCACTGGGTGATTCTGACAAAGGCTCTTAGACATCAATTAATTAAAACGTGACCATCCAGTACTCCTGCCTGGAAAAACCCATGGACAGAGGAGCCTGGTAGGCTCCAGTCCATGGGGTCGCTAAGGGCTGCACACGACTGAGCAACTTCACTTTCACTTTTTACTTTCATGCATTGGAGAAGGAAATGGCAACCCACTCCAGCATTCTTGCCTGGAGAATCCCAGGGACGGGGGAGCCTGGTGGGCTGCCGTCTATGGGCTCGCACAGAGTCGCACACCACTGAAGCAACTTAGCAGCAGAAGCAGCATCCTCGTTTTGTCTTAGGTAGTCACTTTTTTCCTCCTTTAAAAGATGACTTTTCTAGTAGCATTAATATAAAATTAAGACTTATGACTCTGCAATATTCTGAAAGGATACCAACATTTAATGGACTATTCAAATGGCAGTAAAAGCTTGACTATATTTTCATATAGTTACCTTCACCTATGAGGTACAGATTTTAATGCTAAATCTACCTTTGTTGCTCCAACAGTGCCAGTCACACCACTGAAGCAACTTAGCAGCAGAAGCAGCATCCTCGTTTTGTCTTAGGTAGTCACTTTTTTCCTCCTTTAAAAGATGACTTTTCTAGTAGCATTAATATAAAATTAAGACTTATGACTCTGCAATATTCTGAAAGGATACCAACATTTAATGGACTATTCAAATGGCAGTAAAAGCTTGACTATATTTTCATATAGTTACCTTCACCTATGAGGTACAGATTTTAATGCTAAATCTACCTTTGTTGCTCCAACAGTGCCAGGGCTCCAGGGATACAAACTCGTCCCCTTCCTGGGACGTCCCCCTCGTCTACTCAACCATTATATTTGAGTAGAGAGTATAAAGCTTTATACGAGAGTGGGAGTACTCTCGTATAAAACTCTTGTAATGGGAGAACTTTTCTAAAAATACTTGAGAAAGTGATGAAAAGGTATCAAATTCATCTTTATTAAGCATAAAATAATCATGAATTTAAACTTCAGTATTAACAATTCAGTTTAATTAAAATTTCCAAAATGTAGAGAGAGACTCACAATGGTTTATTTAGGAGGTGAAGTTGAAGCCAAGAACAAAAGAACCACCAAGCAGGAGGAGGAGGCAGGCGTGCCTAACTTCACTCTGACAAAGTTATGGTGACAATGCCAGTCTTAGAAGGTATGACAATGGAACGAGGGTGCCATACATAACTGACTCATGTCACATTCACGGCAGGTCTTCCCTCTGCTCCAGTCATTCAGAGGTTATTCTTTAAACATCACTTCACCGTGCTCGCTTCAGCAGCACACATGCTAGAACTGGAAGGATACAGAAAAGACTAGCATGGCCCCTGAGCAAGGACAGCATGCAGATGCAAGAGGCGCACCACACGTAAAAAGGAAATCACCATCAAACAAAGAACACGTAGATGTGCCGTATGAGGGAATACACTAGGTGTTCATTCCTCCTGAATATCCACCAGGTCCTGGCTGGGCTCAGAAAACCTTAGGTCTGGAAGGAGGCACAGAGCTCAGTGCTTCCCTGAAGGAGGTAGGCCTTGTGCCAGGAGCTCACCGTGGACCTTGTGACCTCACAGGTGACTTCAGAGAGGTTCCCTAACCCCTACTTAGTCACTATTAGTAGCAGAGTGTCATGAGTGATTTACTTACATGCTGGAAGTCTAGGAACCTTAGTTTTTTTTATACAGAGTTATAGAGAAAAAACAAACTTGAATATGTGTTTTTATCCTCCTGTTTTTAGTTCTCCAACTTTATAGTTCAGTACAGTCGCTCAGTCGTGTTCGACTCTTCGTGACCTTGTGGACTGCAGCATGTCAGGCTTCCCTGTCCATCACCAACTCCCAGAGCTAGCTCAAACTCATGTCCATCGAGTCAGTAACGCCATTCAACCATCTTATCCAACCTTACAACACTATCACAAAAACTTACTGTCCAATAAAGCACCCATTCTCCACATGTGGCTATTTTAGTGTGAATTACTTATTACTTAGTAAAATAAAAGGTCCAGTTCCTCAGTCACACCATCCACATTTCAAGGATTCGACAGCCACCAGTCCAGTGACTTGCATACTGATCACCAGAGAACAAGCATACTCCCAGCATCCCTGGGGGGCCATGGAGCAGGGCTGGTGGACACAGAACACGCTGCAGGCAGCATGGCAGCTGGGACAATGGTGCTCGGCAGGTGTGCACGTCAGACATGGGAGAAACCCGCCAGGAATGCATTCAGAAGTGAAGTTTCTTCTGAAACACGTGACTATCTAATCTAATGGCTTAATGTACAAAAAGTCAGACAAGTCTTAAGATGAACAAAGGACAGCCAAGCTCAGTGTTTGAAAAAATAAATATAAAATTGAAAAAATGTGGATTTTACAGAGTTTATGCTGGTATCAACATGGTCTACCAGTAAAAGGCTCTATAAATGTAAAAGCACTGTCTTCGTCACATGACACTGTAAACATCTACTAGAATAAAAACCTCAGTATGACACCACTATCAGCAGCACATGAAATTAACATCCTAGTAACCTCCAAACTGTCGTACTCTATAAACTCTAAATACCAAAGGCTCAAAACACATATTCAACAGTTTATTTTTTCTCAATAATCCCGTACAGAAAAAACTAAGGCTCCTAGACTTCCAAAATATAACTAAATTATTCATTACACTCTGCTACTAATAGTGAAAAAGTGGTGGCTAGGGAGTTGCTATAAAGTCCAAGAGATGTCAAAAAGGAGATGGCAAGAGTGAACATCAACATATTAGGAATCAGCAAACCAAAATGGACTGGAATGGGTCAATTTAACATTATATCTACTACTGTGGGTAAGAATCCCTTAGAAGAAATGGAGTAGCAATCACAGTCAACAAAAGAGTTTGAAATACAGTACTTGGGTACAATCTCAAAAGT